>CALNHX010008787.1:0-56664 GCA_940337035.1 Agriotes lineatus
AAGATATCCTTTGACCAATGTTATGTAGACGATATGGGTAAATATATCAAAATGATCATTTTGGACGTACCACTAATTATCAAGAAAATTAAGAATGTCAGTAATTTCTCTTTCTGCAGGTCTAATCAGAAATTAAGGTTGTAATTATGCCTTCTTTTAAAACTGTTTAAAAAATATGTTCGCTATTTATTTTTTATTTTTAAACATGTTAAACATCATTCCTCTGGCGCGTAACCAATGATTCTTAAACATTATCTTGATGAAATAAAAACGGTACTGTGAACGTTTCAGTTATTTTATTGATTATTTATTCATAATTAGGTATTAAATTAACAAATATTAACTTTTAAAAAAATCCTTTAAAACAAAACATTTCAAAAAAAATAATAAGTTGTGTCTCCAACTTATGTAGTCATTCCTCTGGAGCACCTTTATGAATTTATTATTAGCCACTAGATGGATCCAATGGTCTGTGCATAATGTGAACAGTGCCTTTTCTTTGTTCTTAGTTGGCGCAATAAAAATTGACAAGTCATTTTTATTTTGTTTTCAAGGTGTTTACGTAAATGGTGAATAAAGTTAAAGTGTCACATTCAGCATCATCATTACTCTGGTAAGCACTAAACTTAGTTTAAAAAATGAATTTATTGTAAAACATATAAACAACAATGAAACATCCGTAAATATATGCACCGGCAAATTTTGAGGTTAGAAATGTGCAACAGTTAGTAGTATTAGTAAAATAATGTAAAAATAGTCATTCCTCTGGCCTCATTCCTCTGGCAGTCTTAGAGTCAGAGGAATGACGTCTAAACCAGAGGAATGACGATAATGGTATTTAATTGCTTAGAAATAATATTGCGCCAAAACTATTCACGAAATGCATTCGATAGTTGCTTTTTTACTTTATTTTTCTGAAATGTCGACCCTAAACGAATCCTTTAGTCTGTCACATTAATTATTTCTAGTTCAACATGCCGATGTCCAGAGAGGAAAGGCTGCGAAGAAAAAGAGAAGCCGAGAAAAGGCGTTACGATAAACTTAAACAAGACCCCCAAGGTAAGAAAAAGTTAAAAGAAAAAGAAAGAACACAGTACTTAAGAAAAAAAGAAAAGAAAATTATTAGATCTATAGGAGAATTAAATACACGAGAACAACGCATGAAAAGAAGGCAGTGGCGAATCAACTCTAAAAATCATCGGCTAAAGAAGAAACATATTAGCAGAGAATATGAAATACTCCTTCAAAATACACCACCGTCTACTCCTGTTATTTCTATAACTAGAAGAGATGCCACAAAATACGCCAGGAAAGCAAAGAGCAGTAAAAAACAGAAAAGCGAGATATCGAGAATCTAAGAAAAAAGATGAACTGATAAAAAAACTACAGAAAAAGGTTATGAAGTATAAGTCCAGATACCACCGATTACGAAGACAGAAAAGAAATAAAAATAGCGGTCCACCTACTCCCGGCACGAGAGTAAATGAGATACTTTCAAACGAAAATCGGAAACCTGAAGTGGTTAAAAGACTATTATTTGCCGAAGCAATGGAAGATCAATTGAAAGAAAATTATAGTCAGCTGGGAAGTGATAAAGCGAAACGAGCGTTCAGAAAAGTGATAACCGGAAAAGTGATAAAGAAGTATCATATTACAAATAACGTACGAAAAATTATAAAGGGTAGTCGTATTAAAGAATATGCTAGATCTACACTAAGAATCAGACTAATAGCAGCTAATAGAATGAGAAATGCCATTTGGAGATTTTTAGAGTCCGACCTAAATAGCAGAATATGTCCAGGCAAAAAGGATTATCGTTCAAAAAATGGTATTATAAAGCAAAAAAGATATCTTAACGATTCCTTGAAAAATTTTCACAGAAAATTTTTAAAACTTCATCCAAATATGAGTGTGAGTTTCAGTTTCTGGTGTAAAAATAAACCTTTTTACATAGTTTCCAGAAAGGTTTCAGCAAGAGACACTTGTGGTTGCACAACATGTCTAAATATGGAATTGCTTATACAGTCTTTGTAGAGCGGGCATCTTAAATAAAATAACTGCGAGTGATATTATACAGTCTTATTGTTGTGAAAACCATACAGAAAAATTTCTTCTTAGAAAGTGCAATGAATGTGCACCAAAAAAAGTTAAATATTTGTCTTATGATCCTTCTACTGAGGAGTACTTTTTCAAATGGATATTAAAAAAAGAAAGCTACGTTGATAAAAAAAACCAAAAGCAGAAAATCGTTGTGAAAACTACTAAGGAAAAAATATTATGTACCAATGCCCTTATTGTGGCAGAGTTTGAAACTAACATAATTAAATATCTCCTGCACAGGGGAAGAGCTCTTCATCAGTTCAAAGCAATTAAAGAAATAAAGCTCAATTTACAAAAAAATGAAGCTTTGCTGCACATGGATTTTAGTGAAAATTACAATCTAAAGTACTCACAAGAAATCCAGGCCTTTCATTTTGGCGGCTCGCGACAACAGATTACGCTACATACTGTTGTGCTTTATACAAGAACTGGCGACATTCTTAAGAAACAATGTTTCGGCACCTTATCAGAAAACCTTCAGCATAATGTCCCGGCAATCTGGACCCATTTGCAACCTATTTTGTCCTTCATCGACAAAAATTATAATGTGGATAATTTACATTTCGTTAGCGACAGTCCAGCGACGCAATACCGGAACAAAACCATGTTTTATTTTTTAGCGGTTAGGCTTAAAGGTTTCTATCCAAAAATTAAATCATTTACTTGGCATTACCAGGAGGCTGGACATGGTAAAGGTGCTCCGGATGGCGTAGGAGGTGTGACAAAAAGAACTGCTGACAGATTGGTGGCAGAAGGAAACGACGTAGCTTCTCTAAAATTGCTAGAAAAGGTGCTCAATGAAAACGTAAAAGGCATCACGTATTTTACTATTAAGCCTGGAGAAATAAACAACATGGCTGAGCAAACGGGGCAAAATTCAAAACTTTGTTGGAACGATGAAAGTCCACCAGGTGAAAAATGAGCCATTTACACAAAATTTCGTTAAATTAAATTTTAGTTCTTTAAGTTCTTTTGGGGTTAATCATTCGAATTATCATCTTGGATCTCTAAAATACATGTTTGACCATTTAACTGATAAACATTTTGAAAATAATATACTCTTTCCGGTAAACATAAATCGTTCTCACGAAAAGCTTCGTTACAGTGATGTATATTCAGACGAGGAAGAGGCAGGCCCAAGTGAATGTCCCAGAACAGAAAGTAATGAAGAATTGACACCTAGCAATATTAAGGTAGGGGTATATTTGCTGGTTGAGCTTAAAACGAAACGATCCAGCTACCGATATGTTGCTGTCACTCAAAGCGAGTTGGAAAAAGATGGCGAGGTAAGAGTTATGTACCTCAGAATTTGCGACGCTAATAATGATAAACAAACTTTTAAACCCGATGAATACGACATATCGTATGTCAGGTATGAACAAATAGTAGAAATTTTACCACTACCTAAAATATTACAACGAGGTACCAAGATATTATACCAGTTTGAGAGAAACATTGACGTATATGAACAATAAGAAATTAATATTTTTGACATTAACAGTATTTAGTTTTTATATTTTCTAGTGTTTAATTTTTATATTTTTAAAAAACCTTTTGTTACACATGAAAATTTGTTTAAAAATGTTGAGTTTTGTCTTCAATATATGAATAAAAGAAACTTCTGTCATTCCTCTGTCTTATTAAATCATTCCTCTGGAACCCCTTTGTTAAAAATAAATAAAAAATGTACAACTAACTAAGAATCTTGTATGATCTTCATATGGGCTCGACACTTTAATACATAATGAAGCTACCTGCATTATTTTTAGCACTCTTAATGCATATTAGTTTTTTTTTAAATTCTATATTTAGAAATGATTACTTTGAAATAATTACCCATTATTGCTACAAAATCAATTTGCGGTAATGACTCTGAATACGACGACAGGACTAAAAGGAATGATTTTAAGATACCTTCCCTCGCACTTAAGATTGGGCATCTTCTTAGGAAGTGCATTGCAATTGAAAGTGGTGCAGCATTGAGAACAGGATCCAACACAAGGCACACTGAACTAAAGGCATTTACCGAACTAATGGATTTGGAATGGGCTGTGCGAATATCATCGAAAGCTTTACAGACAATGTACAAACAGAAGATGAACAGTGCCCAACTATTGCCCCTAACAAGCGATCTGTTGAAGTTAAATCTATATTTAGAGGAAAGGCTCAAGCTTCTACAAAACCTTGTTGCTCATCACTGTAACAGACAAATATGGAGTAATTTTGCTGCACTAATATTATGCAGAATAATACTTTTCAACAAGAGAAGATCAGGGAAAGCCTCGAAAATGACATTGGAAAATTATTCTTTGAGACCATCTTGGGAAGACCAAGGCAATGAAGAGTTTAAAAATTCGTTGACTCCTATAGAGAAACGACTCGCAGATAGACTGATCGTAGTTCAAATAAGGGGTAAAAGGAACAGAACTGTTCCAGTTATAATGACTGAAGAAATAAAAAAATATGTAGATTTATTGGTCGCAACCAGAAAACAGGGAGAAATTTCGAGCGATAATTTTGTTTTTGCTAGGTCACAAGCTTCAAAATTACATTCGCATTTGCGTGGACCTGATTGTTTGAGAAAAGCGTGTATTGATGCTGGGCTAATTTCGGCTGAAAATGTCACAAGTACGAAGCTAAGGAAATATATAGCAACTGTGTGTCAAATCTTCGACCTCAAGGAAAACGAGCGAGACTGGTTGGCCAAGCACTTGGGACATGATATAAGAATTCACCGTGAATTTTATGCATTACATGAGAGTGCAGTCGAACTTACGAAAATAAGTAGACTTCTACTAGCGGTCGATAGAGGTGAAGCACAAAAATTTACTGGAAAAAAACTGCAAGACATAAACATTGAAGGTACGTATCAACACAATTAATAGAAAATTATTGTAATATGTTCATGTTTGACTTACTTTCAAGATATTTTAAATATTTAAAATAATTGTGAACTTCATAATTAAATAATTAATTGGGCTCTCAATTAAAACGTGTGTGGAAAGTTCAGTTCAGATCACTTGAATAAAATTTTATTTAATAGACTTACCTGAGATGGATATTGAAGACGAAATTCCCGACAATGACTTGCCCGAGGATGAAGTCCACGAGGAAGCAGTTCACGAAGTATCCAGCACTAGAGGAGTCGATGAATTTATACCTGACCCATCTGCTGGTATCAGACATTCTATCGAGATAATTAAAACAAGAGGTAATATTTTAGTAACCTTTCAAATCATACAGCAAAATTCTAGAGAAAATTTGTCTCTTCACCTAACGCTCTTTGTACCGTTTTTGTACAATTTGTAATTTTTGAAAATTTTTGACTAATGCTTAAAAATTTAAAATCAAATTTTTTGCTAATTACAAGATCACTGTAAAAGGAAGTTGTGTGCGTGTATCACACCAGATTTTTAAATTATGGATAATCAAAATTATTAACTGCTAGCTTCGGTAGAAAACACTTGACTGAAACTCAGAACGGATTCTTTATATCTACTCCGCTTATTCTGAAATTTGATTTTCTTATTTTTATTACAACTCGTATGTCTGTCACCTGTAACTTCAACTTAGTTTGTTGCAAAATTAATTACAAATACTTTCTCGTTACAATTTTGGCATTCAACAATATCAAATGGTAAGTACTCCCTTAATTAAATTACCTCACTTCACTCTTTCGATAGTTTTTTTTCAGTTTTTTTATAAATACCTGTATTATGTTACCTGTTATTGGACTGGACACTATCCTCTACCAAGCCCAATGCATCCGCCAACTTCACCAAGATCTTCCAACTTCCAACAACAATGTCTGCACGAACTCCGCCAAAAACACACCTGTATTATCAAATACTTCCTTGCCCAAAAACACAACAAGGCATTTACCAACCCTCTTTAGCAGCAATACCAGCAGCAATCACCATCCACGTCGTTCCACCACAATCTTCAAGCCACCGACAATCCGTCACTACGAACCTCGACCAGATGCAAGTTATAAGATGTCACTTGAATGACAAGCTTGTCGAATTATAAATCCTTCAGATGAAAATCTCCTATCCACCCCATAAAACGCCCACTCTGCTAATGATCTCGATATAAACCACTTCCTTTGAAAACCATTCCTTGTTATCCAATTCAGTTGATGCAATGTAATTTGACAATAAACCCAATTCAGCATGCCCTTCCAGAAATTTGCTTTTGTAGATTATAACTGTATTACTTTGGTATTCTCACCACATTCTTTATCTTCATCCATATAGTCTGCACGTCTATCCTTTTAAAATTTTACTTTTTATTTTTATACCACGCCAATTTTATTTCAAATTTTAACCGTTTTATACACCAAATAGCTTTTTAATACTTTTATAAAGGGTTTATTTTTTATCATTTCAACCGCTACAAATTGTATTACATCATTTTTGTAATCAAATTTTTACATACTAATCAATAATATATCTCCTTACTGATCTAGTTTTGCATCTATTTCACAGTCCAACATATTATAGAAGCTTGTTAGCTATATTTATCTATATTTTCCTTTACCTACCTTTAGGTCATCGCTATATCTCTTAGACAACAATCGAACACTATAAGAGTATATTTGAGACCCGTCTCTAGCATCAGTGAAGACGTCGCGGATTCTAGTTTATGATGTTGATAATTGGCGCCAACAAGTTGAACTCAAATATACTGATATAAGCCAAGAAACTTGTAACTTCACTTTCTATCAACTAATAACAATACGATTATTGAACTCCCTATCAAAATGAAAGAAAGCAATACTTGTAGCTAGTTTTATTACTACTAGAACATTATTACCATCGATCAGACAATTAGCATCTTTAATATTACAACCGAACGCAGGGTACCCCAAATAGCTTAACTTAAACCGCTCGTAAGTTTAATGGTTACACAGTTTTTATATGCAAAAATATCATCAGATTCTAGCTAAAACACTTATCTTTGTGCCGATATACTCGCAGACATTTAATACGTCCCGTTACTCCTATCACATGTCAGCTTGACAGGCCCCAACCTCGGCTGCCATTCGCTACACATCGACCCCCAAGACTGCGGTTGATTCTCCGTAGATTATCTTTCCAAGATTTTCCGCCTAATAGTTGTTGCTATAAATCGAATTTCCAGGTAACAAAAGGCAAATGCCACATTAAACTACATACCCTGTTCACAGGCAATAAACTTCGCAATCGTTGAATTCGTGTTTCCCAAATCGCTTCACAGCTTGAATATAATATTCATTGGAAAAATGGCATCCGCTTAATGATCTCCCTTACAGGAACGGTTGGCCAGTAACCCAATTCTTTACTATCACCAAACCATATTAAATGGCGAGATTGTCATTTACACCCCACGAAAACTCTTGCCTTTTTTTAAAAGCTGATCTACAAATTTTTTCTCAAACAAACAAACGTTGTTTTTATCTCCTCTCTAGCAACGAACAAAGCCAATCTGATATTAATTTTATCGCGTCACTCTCACTAGATTCCTCATTCAACACTAGTATTAATATCAAATGCTTTTGAGACGTAACAAACTCCCCACTTACCAGAAAGGAAAAATTTCAACGAAATTTTTAACTAAATAAAAACTATCCTAAAAGGATACATACATATACGCTAGAGAGTCAGTAAACCGTCTGTCATAAGACGTCTTTAACAATTAATCTAAAAAAAAAACCAATACCCACACCACAAACAAGCAACTACACTGTAGAGACGGTGATGACCCCAGGAGGAACCCAGGACCAGATCAACCCCACGACAAGGATCAAGATTGTTCGTCGCTGCTGGATGTAAATGCTGCGCCGGTGAACAACCCTGTAACAACCTGTCGTGAAGAAGTTCCACCCCCATGAACCTCCCAAAATCACTCCAAATCCCCACAGCGTACCCCCCCTGACAACTTCTAATAAACCCCCGAGGCGGAAGCACACCTCCACACAGTTTCAGGTACTGTCAGACCGAAAATAGTTAAGCCAAAACGAAGAATAACCAGGGTTTTCCTTTTGACACGCCTGGGGAGGAAGTAACCCCAGTGACAGAGGGTTAAAGAAACCAGAAAAGTGAGAGGCAGAAGCCAACATCCACACAACTCTCATACGCTCCGACGGAGGGATCCTTCAGCGCCCCGAACGGCCTGAAGAAAATCCCCACCAATCTTCATCTCACATCCAACAATCACTCATCACCAGAGATTTCATCCGCACCAGATCAAAGAGAAATAAAAGAAAACAAATTGTCATTCATCTAAGTAAACAGTTCATTCAAAACAAAATCGACATTCACTACATTACAAGAGAGAAATATAGACAAAGCTTTAAGAAGAAAAGAAGGCGAAGAATGAAGTACTGGTCATCTTAAAAATTTTGTTTTGTAGGGAAACACCCTATATCCCCAAACCCCAAGGGATACCTAAAAGAAACGAAGAAGTTGTACTTCTTTAACGATTAATCTCGTTACCCGTATGTCCCCTTAGGAAAAGCAGGATAACGTAACGCTCTTCCAATACAATCAAAAAGAAAACCATCCATTAACATTTCCCAACAGGGAACTCCCTATACGGTATACCCAAAAGAGGGAAAAGAACAAGATATTAAAGTTTCCCAAATAGTGTCCTTCCCGACTGTGCCCTTCCAACCACCCTATACCTTAAAATGGGGAAAGAACAAGATATTAAAGTTCCCCAAATAGTGACCTACCCTACTGTGCCCTTCCAACCACCCTATGCACATCACACATCATTAATTTATCTCAGAGTTATCATAAGGTTTCAAATCCTTGGCATGCCAAGTCCCCTTTAATATTTTTCCGTCAGGATCTTTGAGTTCATAAACTCGTGAAAACTTTCGATTAATAATAAACGGTCCTATAAATTTTGCAGCAAGCTTGGAAGTGAACTGACAAGCAGCATCCGATAATACATAGTGTCTACGCAACACTGCTTGATCCGGAACGAACTCGAAAGGTCGTCGACGAAAGTCATAGCGAGTTTTTGACTTTTGATAAGCCTTATCCAAACGACGTTTAACATCAGCATACAGTTGCTTGAGTACTGTAGAACGATTATCTAAATCTCTATCCCGATTAAATTGAATTTCCGGATTTCCATCACCAACTACCGGTTCGTGATTTAATATGATTTATCTGCCAAAATTAATGAAATATGGAGTTTTTCCCGTAACCTCATGAACTGAGGTACGTATAGCACAAACTACGTGAGACAAATATTTATCCCAGTCTCGATGACGGTCTGATACGTAAGCTGTCAACATAGTTTTCAGCACTCTCTTTATACGTTCCGTAGGATTAGCTTGAGGGTGATAATTGGCAGTGAACGAAATCTTACAGCCATACTTCTGATTTAAAGTTTGAAACTCATGACTGCGAAACTGAACGCCATTATCACATATGATTCGCTTGGGAACCCCAAACATCAAAAATATGTCTTCCTCAACAATACGTGAGATAACCTTAGCTGATGCTGTACGGAGCGGAAACACTAATGGAAACTTACTAAAACAATCAGCCACTACGAATATATACGCGTACCCTCGTACTGAACGAGGTAAAGGACCTACAATATCACAACAGATTAGTTCCCAAGGCTTCGAAATTAATGAATGTCCACCCATATACCCTGCAGGGGCTCTCTGTTCTGGTTTAATTCGTTGACACGTTTCGCAACGGCGAACATAAGCAGCCACATCATAACGTAGTTTAGGCCAGTAGTATCTTTGTGCAATACGATGAAAAGTTTTATTAACACCCGTATGACCAGCGGTCGGAATATCGTGATTTTGTTTGATAACTTCTTGGCGTTGAGTCTTTGGAACAACCAGTTTCCAATGATCTTCATCATCTGCCAAGTCTGGATAATCGGTTCGAACATATTTATACAATTGACCGTAACTAACTCTCCAATGGGGAAATTTTCGAGGATTGTTAATAAAAAATCGACACATACGATGATACCATGGATTACCAGCAGGACCAAACTGAACGTTAATAGCATCAATAACAGGAACAGCACGAGACAAAGTGTCAGGCACAACATGTTCTTTACCTTTTCGATGAATAATGTCAAAATCATATTGTTGAAGGCGAACTGCCCATCGAGCGATACGACCAACAGGGTCTTTAATACTATTAAGCCATTTTAAGCTATAATGATCAGTTACTACCGTGAACTTAGTTCCCTCAATATATGGTCTAAGTTTTTCAATAGCAAAAAGGACAGCGAGGCATTCACGCTCTGTTGTGCTAAAATTTCGTTCGTTTCTAGTAAGCGACCGACTAATGTAACATATAACTTTCTCTCCATCAGCTTGATGTTGAGTAAGTACGGCACCAATACCATAACCAGAAGCATCCGTTTGAATAACAAAGGGTACAGAAAAATCAGGGCAAGCTAATATCGGAGCAGATATCAAATGTTCTCTAATATCACTGAAGGCTCGTTCACATTTACTATCCCAGAAAAATTTCGCATTCTTGCGGAGCAAGGATGTAAGAGGTCCGATAAGTGAAGAAAAATTCGGAACAAAGCGACGGTACCATGACGCCATAACAATTACACGACGTACTTCCTTCACTGACACAGGAGTAGGAATACGATTAATTGCATCTACTTTTTCTGGGTCTACTAATAAACCACGTGAATTCACTACATAACCGAGATACTTAAGTTCTGGCTTACAAAAATGACATTTATTTTGGCTTAAAGTAAAACCAGCAGCTAATAACCGAGACACAACCTCACGAAGAGTAGAAAGATGTTTTTCGAAAGTTGGCGTACAGATTACAATATCGTCAAGATACGTAAAGACATATGGTTCCAAATCAACACCAATAACCCTATCAATTAGGCGTTGCCACTTTGCCGGCGCCGTATGCAAACCAAACGGTAGGCGGCGAAATTGAAATAACCCCCTATTAGGTACAGTAAACGCTGTTAAAGGGCGTGAAGAAACAGACACAGGTATCTGCCAATATGCGGATTTAATATCAAGAGTCGTAAGATAATGTGCGTCACGAAGTTTATCCAAAGTACTTGATACATATGGAATAGGATAAGCATCAGGTTGACTGACTTTATTAAGTTGGCGATAATCAACACAGAACCGATAACTACCATCTATCTTTTTAATCATTACTATCGGAGATGACCAAGCAGAAGTCGAAGGTTCTACCACTCCCTCATCCAACATTTTCTTTAACTCAAGATCTACCTGTTTCTGCAGAGCAGGAGAAATAGGATAATATCGCTGCTTAATAGGCGACGATGTGGTTTTAATCTCATGTTCAACAAGATGAGTGCATCCTAACTTATTTCCCATTTTACTAAAAACTTCTTTGACAAAACAATCTAATTGTTCTCGCTGAACTTCAGATAAATGTTCTACAGCCTGTATTGCATTAACTTCCGGGATCAAGTGATCTTTCGAGAAGGACCATTCGTTAATTCTAAGATCGGTTACAATACCCATTCTACGCAAAAAATCGCATCCCAAAATCAAGGTATGGGGTACGGAAGGCACAACTAATAACTCACAAGTACAAACTCTATCGCGAAGCATAAGTGGTACTGTAACTATACCTAATATTTGACATTCTGCACCGTCAGCAACATTACATGTCCTATCTTTACTTGGTGTAAGCCTACAATGACCTTTCAACAGCCCCCATCCCTTTCTACCAACAACAGTATGCGAAGCACCCAAATCTAACAATCCAAGAATCTCAACACAAAAATTGAAACTTTAAGATACGGTCTCTCATCAGGACCTGCGTGACTTAAAATATAATCTAAAACAGCTTTAGAACTAAAATCCGAATTATTTACAACATTGACCGAAGAATTTATTTGACACCGCGCTATTCGGTCGTCTAGCGGCGTCGACCTCCATTTCCCGAACATGAAGGGCATGTACGGACAGTAAAATCAGGTCGTCCACAACCATAGCAATATTGCTTACTATTTGCTGAACAGTTACGCGCAAAATGATTCGGTTTATCACATTTCCACCATCTCAAATCAGAAGGCTTGGTTGAATTGATTACCTTCGGTGGGTTATTACTACGAGTTTGAACGTAACCCTCATTTGAGGATACATTCACTGTATGAATCCTAGCATTACATTTCGACTTTTGATAGGCTAGATCGGGTTCTAACATTCGGTTTCCCTGAGTGGGAGGTCCACGGAACCGTTGTGCACGCACATGTGCATCTTCAACAGCTTTACACACTCGAAGTAATTGTGAAAAGGAAACTATGTTCTCTAAAGCCAGTTGGGTTTGGAAATGTGGTAATAAATTCCTACGTATTAGATTAAGGCGCTTTGTTTCAGAAGGCATCGATTGTAACCGATGGAATAAGTTTTCCATTATCGACACAAATACGGTCACGGGTTCATCGGCCCCCTGAGTACGATTGCGTATTTCATCCCATAAACAAGCTTCATAATCACATGGAAGAAAAGCTGAACGTAACGCATTAACTAACTGGTCCCAATTATACAAAGAATTTTTAACCGATCGATACCAAATCAAAGCATAATCGGTGAAAAATTCAACAGCCGAAGTAAAAAGTTGTTCCTTAGTAACCCCACGCGCCATTCGCAATTCTTCAACACGTTCTAGAAAACTAGAAAGTCCCGATTGACCGTCAAAACGAAGGTTCCATTTATTCATCGGAAGGTAATTGTTATAACGTGGAGTAGCATCAATGACTTTAGTGCTGTTAAAACCAATAGGTGTCGGTAACGTTTGAAAATGTTGACTATCAATTACATTTGAATGATTAAAATGGTTTTGTGATTGATTGGCTTGTAATGGCTCATCGTCAAGGTCCATCAAGTTAACTCTTTGTGAACTAGAAGGAACTACAGGTTCATTTTCAGATGTTAATCTGGACTCGAGATCGTCCATAGCCCCTAAACACCTATTATATAGCTCATCTTTATCATCTGCTGAAGACCCCTCAAAAACTAACCGTTCTAATCGATTTGAAATATGTACCAAGCGGGTCTGAATACGTTTATAATCATTACCACCCCTAACAAATGACTCAGAAGCTAGTATCTCTTCCACAAGAATGTCAAGCTTCCTACTGCATATATCCAATTCTTCTACGTTATTCAATTCTACTTCCGGGAACGAAGCATTTCCCGTCTTCTCTAACCTAATACGCGCTCTAAGCAATTTACGCTTTTCCGACATATTTCCCTTACAAACAACTCCCCGTATTCGTAATTCATAATCTATCTCGTCTACCAATAACCTATCAACATCCATTCTGATTCCTCAAAGTAAAACCCTTTTTAACACAAGTATACCGTTTTATGTATTATTCTCAAAGTAATTCTTTGGTTTGTCACATTCTGACGATATTTTTCCACTTACATAAACGAGTACAGAAAGTTATGTATAACTATTGTCAGTATTGCTCCTTTCTATTATAGTACGACCTAAAGGTATATGTTCCAAACTATAGCCCCTCGTTAGCTCATCAAAAATCTTGTTAAAGCCCCCGTTGGGCGCCAAACTTGTTAGCTATATTTATCTATATTTTCCTTTACCTACCTTTAGGTCATCGCTATATCTCTTAGTCAACAATCGAACACTATAAGAGTATATTTGAGGCCCGTCTCTAGCATCAGTGAAGACGTCGCGGATTCTAGTTTATGATGTTGATAATTGGCGCCAACAAGTTAAACTCAAATATACTGATATAAGCCAAGAAACTTGTAACTTCACTTTCTTCTATCAACTAATAACAATACGATTATTGAACTCCCTATCAAACTGAAAGAAAGCAATACTTGTAGCTAGTTTTATTACTACTAGAACATTATTACCATCGATCAGACAATTAGCATCTTTAATATTACAACCGAACGCAGGGTACCCCAAATAGCTTAACTTAAACCGCTCGTAAGTTTAATGGTTACACAGTTTTTATATGCAAAAATATCATCAGATTCTAGCTAAAACACTTATCTTTGTGCCGATATACTCGCAGACATTTAATACGTCCCGTTACTCCTATCACATGTCAGCTTGACAGGCCCCAACCTCGGCTGTCATTCGCTACACATCGACCCCCAAGACTGCGGTTGATTCTCCGTAGATTATCTTTCCAAGATTTTCCGCCTAATAGTTGTTGCTATAAATCGAATTTCCAGATAACAAAAGGCAAATGCCACATTAAACTACATACCCTGTTCACAGGCAA
This sequence comes from Agriotes lineatus, assembly GCA_940337035.1. Taxonomy (NCBI): domain Eukaryota; kingdom Metazoa; phylum Arthropoda; class Insecta; order Coleoptera; family Elateridae; genus Agriotes; species Agriotes lineatus. The sequence goes on from CALNHX010008787.1 coordinate 14,350, forward strand.
TAAACTTCGCAATCGTTGAATTCGTGTTTCCCAAATCGCTTCACAGCTTGAATATAATATTCATTGGAAAAATGACATCCGCTTAATGATCTCCCTTACAGGAACGGTTGGCCAGTAACCCAATTCTTTACTATCACCAAACCATATTAAATGGCGAGATTGTCATTTACACCCCACGAAAACTCTTGCCTTTTTTTAAAAGCTGATCTACAAATTTTTTCTCAAACAAACAAACGTTGTTTTTATCTCCTCTCTAGCAACGAACAAAGCCAATCTAATATTAATTTTATCGCGTCACTCTCACTAGATTCCTCATTCAACACTAGTATTAATATCAAATGCTTTTGACACGTAACAAGCTTTACTATATTTGTCTAATACCCACTATGTTAAATAGTAGATTTCGAAAAAGTATTTGCCATTAATTTTCTTTTTCATTTCAGATAAAAAATCCTACTGTTTCTTATGTAGCTTCATTTAATTGAATTTTAAATTCTATTTCCTTTCTTTGCCAAATACATTTTAATAATTTTGATATCCATTTCATACCTAAATTCATCTTTGTAATTTTTAATACTGTATTCTTTTAATCTTATTATTATTAATCTGATTTTAAACCCCTGTACCAATACGATAACAATATAAACGGACAGCAGTAAGAAGGGCATGATTTATGTTGATTTAAAAAATCATAGAATAATAAAAAAAACAGAAAAGAAATACTTTGTTAGATTTCTTAGAAGTCACCAAACCCAGAAACTTATAAGCAGTGGTATACTGGGGGTAATATTATTCCTATACAGTTAAATTAGGTATGTGTTAATATTTATTTTTGTTTTACAGGATCAACATGGTGCAAAACCTACAATATTGCACCATATCGTTGTTCACCGGTTTTTTTTTCTAAAATAAAACTCGCGAAGCAACTCTCCAGTAATAGTATTTTTCGGAAACTTATGTAATCTGAAAATACACATAAATTGTGCTACAAATTAAATGTTTGAATGTTGTACTTATAATAATAATTTTTAATAATTTTCCTTAATACTATCATAATGAATAACAAATGTAGTAGAAAAAGTAAAGGTTAGGTTCCAGTTGACCTACGATATTATATATTTTGCTTAACTGGGTCCCTACCGATATGGGTTAGGGACCGTGTGAATTCAATTACCCTAACAATTTAATTTTCAAGAAAATGATAAGAACTTATAAGCGAGTCATGGAAAAAGGGGGCAATAGGTCTAAATATACAAGGAACGCCCTGGAAGAGGCCGCTGCCGCCGTAAAGGGTGGTCGAAATACAGTACGAGGTGCAAGTAAATATTTCAAAATCCCTAGATCTACGCTCAGACATTATATAAAAGGGACTCGAGGTCATGGTCAGGTCGCAAAAAAGGGACGCGGCGGAGGCGGTAAAACAGCATTGAGTTTAGAAGGTGAGAAGAAATTAGCAGAAGGAGTGACTGTAATGGAGAAGTGGGGATTTGGATTGGCTCAAGATGAAGTACTGGATGTGGTTATTAACTTTCGGAAAAGAAATAAACTTACCATTAAAAAACCGCAATCTATAGAAACGGCAAGAATGAAGCAAATTAACCCGTTTATAGTATACAGTTTCGACGACTTACTCGAAAAAACTATTAAAGAGCTTGGACTGGAAAATAAGCCACACCTAATTTTTAATTGTGACGAGTCTTCATTTTGTCACGACCCAAGTAAAACAAAAGTTGTTGGTACGAAAGGTGCTAGAAGTATTAGGATGACTGCTGGATGCGGAAGGGAAAATACTTCCATATTACTAAGTTGCTCTGCTTCAGGACAGAAGCTTCCCCTCCTATGTATATTTAAAGCCAAGAATATTTTAGACTTCTGGTTCAGTGAAGATGTCCACGATGAAACGGCTTATGCTTCAAGTAAACGGGGGTGAATGGAGTCTCAGATATTTTACAATTGGTTTGAAAAGAGTTTTATCCCTAATATACCTAATGAGAGACCAGCTTTACTTATCTTCGATGGTCATGCCACACACATCACTTACAACTAAATTAAAAAGGCACAAGAAAACAATATTCATTTATTAAAACTACCGGCTCACACTATCCATTTGTTGCAACCAAGTGATGTTGCTATTTATAGTTTCCTTAAAACGGCATGGGACAAGGAACTGGCATTTTGGCAAATACTTAATCCAAGAAAACGAATTCTCAAACCAGTTTTTGTTGATTTGCTAAACAATATTTATCGCAACATCCTACAACTAATATCATTAATGGATTTAAAACAACAGGCATTTTTCCAGTTAATCGATGTGCTTTTAATAGTAAACGTTTTAAATCAGCAGATGTAAAGAAATATGAAGAGTGGAAGAAAAAATCAGAGTCTAGCCAGATGGAACCAAATCAAAAATCACTAATACCCGAAGCGGACATTGAGGTAAAGATCCCCACTAAAATTGTTATACACCGAGTGAATGAAGAAAATGTTGTCGAAGCAATGACCCCCGAAGATGAACAAAATACCTCAAGCACTTCTCGTGGTACTTTTGACGACACCAAGAGTCATTCTTTTGAAGATATTCTACAGAAATGGTAAATAAACCGCAACCTCAGCCAGAAAACAAAAAACCTAGAAAATATCTATGTAATGGGGTAGAGTTAATAACCAAACAAGAATATGCTGAGCAGCTACTTAAGAAAAATGAAGAAGGAACTAAATCCAAACAAAAACGCAAGGAGAAAGAAAATGGGAACGAAAATAGACCAAAGAACAGAACACCTATGATAATATCAGATTCATCTGACACCGAAGACGACTGTTTCAATAAACCAGTGTCCGAGTCAGAGAATGAAGAAGAGGGGATTTTAGGTTCAGGGGAAGGAGATTATATCATTATTGTTTAAGAAAATAGACATTATCTAGGACAAATATTAGAGAAATGTGTATGGAAAAGCAGGAAAATGTGAAAACTGGAAGTGGCGTAAAAGAGAAGATGTGCATGGTACCCAGAACGTGACATTTTAAAAATTATTTCACCACCTGTTGCTATAAACAACCGAGGCCTGTATTACATTAATATATATATAAAATATTTCGTATATATCTACCTATGTATTTTAACAAGTTGATTTGGTTTTTTTTGCTTTAAAATCTTCAAGTGTAAACTGTTTGCTTTTCTGTAGTCTAACCTTACAACTTTGACATTTAAAAATATATCGTTATGAAACTCAATATGGTAAATCAGAACAGATCAAAGGTGGGCCTAGTTACCTTAGAAATTTTTACATGTATTTGTACTTTAAAATAGATGGGCATGGTCCAGTTACCCCTAAATTGGTATAAAACTGGGTCCACCCGCAAGAATTAAAAAAAAAATTTTGGGTCCACCCGCAAGAATTAAATAAAATTAACTGCTTGCATTTATCTATTAAAAACTTTACATTATATAGATAAATGTCTACTAAATTGTATTCCAAATGGGCATTCTTACAATTTAAAGTATAAAAAATATATAGAGGAAAGTCACCAAACCCGGGCCGGGGTCTTAATGCTGGCCTGTTAAATTTTAGCTCTAAGGTTACTAAATCATAAAGGTACCGCTAACTGTGCAAACATATATCTTTTGCCTCTTTTAATTTGGGGTAAAGCTATCAAATGTCTCACTCTCACTCTCACTTGCTTACAATGTTGTCCTTTTTAATTTGGGGGAACAAAATCTTGGAATGGCATGGCGGTACCTTGATGTATTTAGTGACCTTATTTAGCTCTGAATTGTGCTGCCATCTAACGAAAATACTTGTAACTTATAGTTTAGTATATTCCCGGTTGTGCCGCACCGTCAGGAGACGCTATAAGGTCACTAAATCACGTTAGCTACGCTAACGCAGGTAGGGAAACTCGGCGATATTTATGTCAAACCAAACTCGTTTTTGTCAGTGGCGTACCCAATCAGTTTATAGGTTATAACAGAAATACATTAAAGTTTGTGTACCTAACGCGAACGCAATAAATAAATATTACATAAAGAATTAGTTGTAAACTTTTTCCACCTTAAAAAAATTAATTATCACAAAGATAAAGCTTTAGCGAAAATCGTACGACACTCATTAATGACCAATAGAAAAATTAGTTCACGAGCCGTATCCAAGACAACAAAAAAATTTGTTGGAAATTTTTTGTAGGTAGAAATTACTTCTTTTTAGGGGGTGTGTCGTTACGATTTTCTTACCGAATCTCCATTCGAGCATTAATTCATATCCGGAAATTATTTTTCGTGCATTCAACAACGTCCTAATTTGCCCTCGCGTCCCGCTCGGGCAAATTAATACGACGTTGTTGGAACGCACTCAAAAAAAATTCCGGAAAGAATTAATGCTCTTATGTGATTATATGTGAATATTTTGTACCGCTCGCTGCATTCCAATACTTCGGTAACTCACATACACGTAAATGATGCATGTTGTCTAGTGGTCTATTTATTTCTTTCAATCACTTCTGCCGTGTTAAGCTATTTCCTGGTCCTTAATTTTCAATAAGTTATTCATTACAAAGTATTGCTAAATATTGCAGTTTAAATTACCTTCAGCGTAGCTAATGTGATTTAGTGACCTTAAGACGCTATCCTCTATTCTTGTTTTGATGACAGCAGAATAGTATATTACAGCCCGAGATGGGAAGTGTTTCATTACTGTCGAGAGATTAGTTAGCTGATTGAGACGCGAAGCGTCGAAATCAGCTATTATCTCGAGACTAAGGAAACTTTCTGTCGAGGTTTGTATACTATTTTATTCGCAACCACTTTATTCTAAACAATAATTGGAAAAATTATTATATTATGATACGACAGGTTGTGACGCGCATGAATGGATCAACGAGATTCCCAGTGTCCCTACCTACTCAGCGGTCGGGAATGTACTTCCCGCACTCACTTCCCGCACTTGAGCGGGAAGTGAGTGCGGGAAGTAACGGGCTGAAATGTACGACTTCCCCCACTCAAATGAGGTCAGGAATGTTAACATTACATATATGGTTGCGAATAAAATTAATTTGTCAAGGTGCAAGAGTTTTATCATATACTCCAGTTACTTGACATCGGCACTGTCAAACTGACATTATGTTGGCAACACTGCTGTTTTTCACATTTTAACAATTAAATTACTGTACAGTCTAATAAAAAACACATTATTTTTGAGGTATAGTCAAGAAATTTTTTTAAAATTTGACACTGACAGTGCAGATGTCAAGTAAATGGAGTATACGTGTGTTTTAGTAGTTTTTACGACCAAGGTTCTCAGGTAAGTCCTTCAACCCATATATTATATTCTTAAAGGGCATTGCAATACTTATCTATTTTTAGATTGCAATAATATTTTGCATATTGCGTTCAAAAGTTATCGGCTTTGAAACAATAAGTACATAGGTGCTGCAACCCGGGCTACCACAGGTTCCTTAAAGCGGGCTACCTATTATTTAGGTTTTAGATGTGTGTTTTAAGAGTTTTTACGACCAAGTTTCTTAGGTAGGTCCTTTAACCGATATATAAAAGGGTATTGTAAGAGCTATCTATTTATGATAGTTTGCGTATCTGGTTAAAAAGTTATCGGCTTTTGAATAAGTTTCCTAAAGCGGACTACCTATTTTCTAGATCAAAAATATAAAATGTAATATTTGTGCAATTTTGTTTCAGAAATACAATGCCAAAAAAAGTAAAATTGATGATGTTAGAAAAAAAAGTTAGGCTTGTTGAAAGCCAGTAAAAAATAGGGAGTGCCCAGGTCAACACTTCAAAGGTTGGCAAAAGAAAAATATGGAACTCCCATGATGGCAGCACAAACCAAAGTAGGAAGACCTACAGTTTTGTGCAAAGAGCTGGAGGAGGAATTAGTTGATTATTGTGTAACTGTGGAAGCATCCTTTTTTGGGCTTACCCGTACAGACTGGAGAAGAATGGCTATACAGCTTGCAGAGAAAAATAATGTGAAACATCCTTTTAAGAATGAAATAGCTGGTAAAAAATGGGTTAGACTGTTTTCAGGGCACTCGGATTCAGCAAAGATAACACTAAAAAATGCTACGAGCTTCTGGAAGAACTATACGAAAAGAAGAGATTCACACCTGATAGAATCTATAATGTAGATGAGAGTGGAATTTCAATTGTTCAATCAAAAGTGGTGAAAGTAATTGGCCTACGTGGAAAGAGGCAAATAGTTTCTTTAACATCCGCAGAGCGTGGAGCATTAATTACCATTGTTGTATGCATGCATGCTGCAGGTTTATTTGCCCCCCCCCTTAGTTGTATTTCCAAGAAAAAATATGAATGTACCGTTACGGCCAACTCAAAGTGCACGGCAGATTTTTAGCGTGTAATACGATATTCTAATCATAGACGTCGAGTTTTGACGTTGACGTTTGTCATCAACTGTCATAGAATTGAAAACTCGAAAAATTCCCAGACATTTGTCAGAAGCATAGAAAATGCGAGCTATCGCAAAACTGGAAGAGAACTGGTCGCTGAGTCGAGTCGCAGCAGATTTGCATGTTAGCAAGAGCTGCATTTTCAAAATTAAAAATCGTTGGCAGCAGAGACTTCTGCAAGAAAAGTTTTTTTAACCCCAGAGAACAAAGAACGAAGAATACAGTTTGCAACCGACTATTTGAATGAAATCGACGATTTTTGGAACAGGACTGTCTCAGATGAAAAGGTATTTCAATCATTTACCAATTGACGATTAAGGGTGTATAATAGACCACAAAATTCAAGATTTGAGGAGCAATATTATGTTCAACCCTTAAGTAGTGGACGATTCTCTGTAAACGTATGGGGATGGATCAATGCTCACGGATCTGGGGCATGCTATAGAATTAATGGTCGACTGAATGCTGAAAATTATTGCAATATTTTGCAAAATGTGATGCTGCCATCTGTAAGAGAGGTCTTTCCTAATCAATTTACTTTTCAACAGGCAAGATATTACTTAATTAATTAATTTTGTTTATGTTAACGTAATTGATAACATTATTTTCACAGGATAACTGTCCTGTGCATGCAACAGGGATTGTTCATTGATGGTTTGATGAGAATAATATCAATTTATTACCATGGCCTGCAAAAAGTCCGGACTTGAACCCTATCGAAAATGTTTGGGGGTATTTAACTAAAAAAATTTATACCAGGGAGTTTGCACCAAACAACGCCGATGAATTATGGGAAAGAATAATAAATGCTTGGAAGGAACTGAGAGGATACAATATGGAAACATTGGTCAACTCTATGCGAAACAAACTGCAAAGCGTAGTAGCAATTGAATACTGATACATATTTATTAAATACATATTATTACATGTATAGTTTGTTTACTTGTGAAACTTTGCTAAAATACAAACATTAAAAAAGTAATACCTATTCTTACAATCACAAGCAACGCCACTGGAGAAACCCTCATTGAATAAGCCGAAAAATCGCAAAAATAACCATAGTAACAAAAAACCGTGCACTTTGAGGTGTCCGTAACTGTACAACTGCAGAAAGAGGCTCCACCGGGAACAATTTTTGCAGCCCATCCCTCTGGCTGGATCCAAACCAATCTTTTTAACTAAGTGGTTTGAACACTTTCTGAAAGTTACCAAGCCTACAAAGGACAAGCCAGTGCTCCTAATATTGTATGGTCACTATAGCTATACACAGAACATTGCATTGATTGACTTGGCTAGGGCAAACCATGTTACTATTGTTTCACTTCCCCTACACTCATCTAACAAGATGCAACCTCTCGACAGAACTTTCCTGGGTCCTCTTAAAGCGTACTACAGTGAGGAAATCAGGATTTGGTTAAGGCAAAGTAATCGTCCTGTTAGTGTCTTTGACGTGATGGAGTTGTTTGGGAGAGCCTACATTAAATGCCAGACTATAAACAAGGACACATTCTCAGATGCAGAATGCATTGAAAAGGCTAACAAGATGAAGCATTCTTCTCATAGTTCTGAAGGTGGAAAGGAAAGGGAACTTAAATATGAAAAAAATCAAGAGAGCAAAGAAGAATCTCATGTCAGTGAACAAGTCGTACACTTAGAAGTGGACCTGAATAAGCCATCAACGTCTCAAACGTCTCAACTTCCTGTGCCATTACCGTCAACATCTTCTGAAGATCAGCTCAACAAGGCGGATGCATCAGAAAATTGTTCAAATGCCTTTCAAACAAACCCATTTCAAATCGTCCCAATTTCAAAAGTTAAGAAAAGGACTTCAACCAGGGGGAGAAATGCATGTCGTTCTCAAGTCATAACTTCTTCACCATACAAAAACGATTTAGCAAAGGCAATGGCTACTCGAGAAACTGAGCAGGCAGCGCGCTCTCGTGGTCAAGGTCGTGGCCGTGGATCTAAGTCTCTTCCAAGGTCTATACAACCAAAACCAAGGAAGACAGTTAAGAAACGCCTTGTAGAAGAATCAGACTCCAGCAGTGACGGTGAGGTGATCTCGGGTTCGTCATCCGGACTAGAAATTGTAAATTCAGCAACTCCATTGGAAGAGCATGGCGAGGCTGAATGTATGTTTTGTAATGTAAAGTTTTCAGAAGACTCCGGTGGCGAGCTCTGGGTCATGTGCGTTGTTTGCTCTATGTGGGCGCATGTGGAATGTGCTGGTGCCGATAAACACTTATACATTTGCGATTTTTGTAAATAATTTTTTAAAAATAAATAAAATATATATATTTTTTTTAATTTGTTTATTGAATTTTTTATGTTTAAACAATATGGATTACAATTATACAATGTTTCGTTTATATTTTTTCAATTTTCAATTACTAAAAAAAATAAATAGTTCCTCTTTCTGAGGTGGCCCACTTTAGGAGACAATTTTCCAAAATCAGAAAAACGCAGTGTTGCTGTTTTTTTCTGTTTCAAAACTTTTTTTAAATTTTGGGATTTAAATCAAAAGTAGTTGTTAAGTAACATCATAAGGGATACACTAGATCTATTGCGATTTTTTTATACTCACTATTGTATTTTATAGACGTCAAAAACAAAATGGTGACCCGCCTTTGGTGACTTTCAACTACCATATTTAAGAATCAATGTTGTAAAACTAGGGCCCAGTTAACTAACCTTGCCTTATGCTGTCCAAATTCCATATTAAAACACCACAGGCAGAGGCAAAAAGGATTTTTAATCATTTTTTGCCTGCATTACAAACATTTTTCTATTTGTTATTTTTATTCTCTATATCCCTAGTTGCTTACTATTTTACAGTTCTTATGTAATTACATACTATGATCTACACCAATCTAACTGTCCTTATTATTGTCAATTTTTACAATACTCATTTAAATAATGTCGTTGCACAAATTTTACTATTATCACTTGTACAGAGTCGTTACATAATGATATTCTTCTTATTACACTTGTACGTTGCTATGATACGTTATTATGCATTTTATGTGGTTTTATAAGTATTTTATTACCGTAGGTTCACTTTGTCAACTCTGGTCTTATAATTAATTGAATTAAATTGTAGTTCACATTTTTACTGTGGAATATTGTAATTGATTAGTGCTAATGCAACTTCATTATCATGTTTTTTTTATTTACATTAATTCGATACTCAATTAATCTAACTGTGTCTGCCCTTTACACATTACTGTGTAATTGTTATTAAATGCAACCCTTTTGGATGTTCATTCTGTATTCACTCACCAAATTTGGAATTTTTATGATTATCATACCCTATAAATCTTTGCATAAAAACACCCTAATATTTCATCTTAACAATAATTACTTTGTAAGATTAATACTATAATTAATTCAGTTCATAGCTTTGAATTTTAAGTAACCATTGATTTAATACTAATTACAGAATTGGATTGGGAATCGTACCATTGTTATACAGGGTCTATTAAAACATGCGGCTAATAATTACACCACGCAATTATACGTAGAAAAACAAGCAAAAAACTCGAATACAATTTTAGTGTTAACTCTTTGGTTAAGGAGTTATTAATGCTCAAACGTTGAAAATTTTTTCGACTATGGTTGAGAAATAGATTTAAATAGTATCAACAACACATAATTCAACAATTAAAATAAGTAATAAAATATAAATTATAACATTTTGGTAATTAGTTTACGTATAATGTAATATTTAAGAACGCAGAATCTTCGCGATTTATAGTTTTGGAAGACTATGCATTATGGGTTTATTTTTAATATGTAACAATAAAAAATTCATAACTGGATGTATAAATGTCATTTTTGACCCTTGTAAAAGTCACATTTCTTTTCGTAAAACCTGCTTCACTCATTTATTAGTTATTCCCTGTTATTATTGTTCTAACTTACTTTGTTCCTTGTTTGATTCTTCAGTTTTGTGTTTTTGGTTTTGGGAAAAAACATGGCATACAGTTTTCCTGAATACGCAGATATGTATTTGATATTAGGCGAATGTGGCGGTAATTGTCACCGAGCTTCAAATTTTTATGCCGAACGTTATGTAACAGGAGACATCCTAATGCTTATGTTATTGAAAGACTAGATCGCTGCTTAAGAGAAACAGGGAGAATGGAACCTATGCAGGTGCAGGGAGTTGGTGGAGGGCGACCACGACATGTATTACAACCCGAAACACATAGAAGAAAACATCTTACAGGTATCTGAAGACGAACGTCGACAAAGTACCCGTTCTGTAGCTCGAAGACTTAATATTATCCATACTGCTGTACATCGAGTGTTAAGAGAAAATCTCTTACATCCGTTCCACTTCCAGCGAGTCTATGGGTTGCTTCCGGAAGATTATCCGTGACGGATGGCGTTTTGCAGATGGCTATTACGGCAACACGCAGTCAGCCCGGCTTTCATTGAAAACATTTTATGGACGGATCAAGCCACAATTACCGGTAACGGAATGTTTAATATGCACAATATGCACCACTGGGCCGATAAAAACCCTTATGTCTTCCATCAAACCAATCGCCAGTTTAGATTCAGCGTCAATGTATGGGCTGGAATTATCGGAAATAGACTAATAGGGCCACACATTTTGCCTAGTCGATTAAACGCCGAAAATTTTGTCAATTTTTTGAACAACGATTTACCGGGATCATTGGAGGAAGTGCCGTTACTTGTCAGGAGAGATATATGGGCTCAGTTAGATGGAGCTCCAGCCTACTGGGGGCTTGAAACTAGGGATTGGTTAAATCAAAACTTTCCAGAGCGGTGGATCGGGCGTGATGCTCCGATACCATGGCCCGCAAGAAGTCCCGATCTAAATGTTCTAGACTTTTTCTTTTGGGGCTTTTTAAAAGCTCATGTTTATCAAGTAGAAATTGAAACCGAAGAACAACTTATTGAACGGATAAATAATGCAGTTAGAGAAATAAACAATCGTAACATGCTGCAAAATCTAATACCAAACATTCTTACTCGGTGTACCAAATGTGTAGAAGTTGCAGGTGCTCATTTTGAACAGCTATTTTAGCTAAAAAAGGGTATTAATTTAAATAAAACGCATTCAACCTTGATTTGTCAATTATTTCAATAATTTTAGAGGATATCCATGAAAAACATGAACACATACTTGATTTAATTGCAGAATCACAAACATATACGATCAAGCGTATTTAAATGCATGTCTCTTAGCTTTAATTTGTACAGCGTTGGCAAATTAAAAAACCTTTAACAGTGCTATTCACTAACTTACTTCGTTATCTAAACGATTTTCGTTAGGAACGAATTCGGGGAAATGTGGCATTTGGTACCAATAAAAATGCGCCGCCAAATCCCAAAGCAGTTGAAGAAGCATGGGACGAATTGGTGGGCCAACTGAATTTTTGCGGCAATGGGCCACAAAAGTCGAAAGACATGTGGAAAAAGGTAAAATCCACTTTTTAGTTTACTTTCGCACAAACGAATAATTCTACATTATTTGATTTTAGGCATTTGCAGACTGGAAGGGTGCTACGAAGGAGAAGGCACGGCTGCAAGTTGTGCACTCAAGTGGAACCGGGGGAGGACCTGTGCTGGACAAGCCTCTAACGGACCTGGAGACCGATCTAATCAATTTGATCGGAGTCGGAAATGTGGTCGTGGTCGGTGTTCCAGAGCTGTCCGAGGGAGGCCTCAACGTTCTCAATGAGGCTTTGCTTCCCGATGTTCCTCCGATAGAGGAACGTCCCGTTTTGCAGGCTGCAGATGTGCTGCCAGAAATAAGCACTAGTGTTCCAACTTGCAACGAAGGTGTACAAATTGCAGGCACGAGCAGCTTAGGGGTTAAAAGGTTTGTTTTCAGTTAAACCCATTGTTAGGTACATTCTAAAACAAATGCAAGCTCGTTATAAACAGGAAACGTCGTACTTCTGAATCCACCTATGAGAAAGCTGCACTGCAGTATGCGGAAACGGTGGAAATCCAGAAGGACACTCTCAAAACATTGTGTGGCTCGGTGGACAAGCTTGCCAGTTCCATCTCGGACTACACTGTTATGAAGAGGGAAGAACTGGCACTACAACGCCAAGAATTAGATTTTAAGAAATTAGAATTTAAGATGCGTTATCCTAGTTTAGATTAGAATAGTCAGTAGGTATGTAAATGTAATGTAAATATCTAGAAGTATGTTGTAAATATTAATTTTTAGATTTAAATAGTTTGTAGGTAAATATGTAAAAATAAGTTGTAAATATTAAATTTAAGTTTATAGATATGTAAATATGTAGAAGTTGCAAGCGAAGATATTATGTTCATGGCGATAAAGCAATAAAAGTTGTTATCCTGAATGTCGTACACTTCTTACATTGCAAACTTTAATTATTGTGTTAACCTGTACAACGATTCCTATAATGTAGTTTAATTTTTAATTTAATTATTTCTCCACTCGGTATTTTACAGCTTTTTACTTCCTTTTACAATAAAGGAAGTATTGAATTCACCCCAAAAAATTCCAAATTGAGTTTTCAACAGATCTTCACGTTTTAGAGTCACCTGATCCCAAAAAACGTATTTTTTTCATTGGTCTGTCTGTCTGTGAACAGAATATCTCAAAAACGAAAGGAGGTATGGCGTTGAAACTTCATATAGAAATTTTGTGTACTATGTAGATGAGACAGCAAGCTGAAAATCGCATAACCGGAAGTAGGTGTTTACTCTTGTGATTTTTCAGTTTTTTTCGATTTTTTCAAAAACGGCTCTAACGATTTTTTTCAAACTTTATGTTTTTATTAAATTTTTAATGTGTATTGTTGTGACACAGGTGATTTTCCAGTTGAATACTTCTAAAATAGGTTTCTTTTGTTTTTTTCTTCTATTTTTTTTATTAACTCCTATTTTAAATAGAACACCCGGTATATTATTACATTTTTGAATTCAGCTTAGAATTCTAGAAAAAATTTGTCTCTTGAACTAACTCTCTATTTTGTACCGTTTTTGTAGAATTTGCAATTTTTGAAATTTTTTTACAACTGCTTAGAAATTAAAAATCAAATTTTTGGCTAATTATAAGATCACTGAAAAGGAAGTTGTGTGAGTGTATCACACCAGACTTTTTTACTTACATTTGTTCATCTTTTAAATTTTAACCTCACTTTACAATTTGCTTCATATGTTTATGACCTGATGATAAACCAATCTGGTTTTGAAACATGTCGCAATGCACAACAATAATAAAATTGTGAAGAAGGGCTAAAGGGTTTTATTGTTGCATAATTATATTTTAATGAAATTATGTACATTGCATTTAACCACACTTCTTTTTCCCCAATTGGTCCAACCACATCTATAAAAACTTCATCGCCCCCCTCAAATGCCTCAGTAGAGGTACATTGTTTTGTACTCACATGTTGTGCAATACACTACATAATGTAATGTTTGATGGCGTAACAAACAACTAAATTGCATTTTTAAAATGCCGATACATCATTCCACCGTATTTCTGGTTGATGTAAGTCTGGTACTGTAGCGACCCTGTGGTGTATTAGGTTCTGCACCAACAATAGGTGTAAACAGCCATGGTTGCAAGGGGTAGCCTGAGTCACCTAAGAACCACGACGATCTTTCACCTGCAACAATACAAACTTCTTTAAATACAATGTTTATTTAAAATAATTTTACTTGCTCTTTCCAGAGTAATCATTGATATTAATAAATTATAAATAATGTATTGTTATGTATAGTGATAGCTCCACATTTGAACTAGTCATATAATTTATGTAGTGACTATTTTACTTTGATCTTGCCCTTAATTAATGGAATGCACCATGTTAATAAACCTATAATTACTTTCAAATCAATTTTTTCAATTAAGTATTCTTATTTCAGTATGGTTCGCCAAATCTAGATCTGTATTAGTTGAAGTTTCATTTTCATTTTAATTCTTGACTATTTAATGACATCAAATATCAACTTGACTTCTACATTTACTCAAACCAGATATTGACAAATCTACTTTTACATTGACATAACTATCAATTAACTCACCAAAGTAAGTACTGTTTTGTATTTTACTCTTTCTTTTATTGTTGGTTATTCAAAATGCTTTGATATTAATTACTAACACAAACCTTATCACTTCTTCAGCTCACACTGCCAATATTTAAATACCACTGCTCCTATCCTCAAGAGATCCGATGTTCACCTTATGCAACACCTACAGTTTATTCCTGTCGACCAACTCCAAACGTCCGCAGAATCCGGTATCGCTCCCCTCATCAAACGTCACCTTCACGCCAATAGACTCCTGGTAAATTTCAGATTTATAAATGAATCTGATCTTATCTTGTTTATTCCTTAGATAGTCCTCTGCACTCAGCAACCCCCACGAAAGCTGTCCAAATCCAGCTGGCACTCCTACTAACCTTCTAGATGAATGACCTCACTTCCATACAACCACCAATGTAACCAATGAATATTTAATTATGTGTCACCTTCACCAATAAATCCAATTTCCTCCAATTCAGTACTTCTCTGGTTCTTTCTATTTAATTCACTGTATTAGACAATCTCTTCCCTGATTGTTTAGTTTTAATAAATTATTATTTCATTTTCATTTCTGCACCTCGTAGATTTGTTAATAGCCTTTAGATTTGTATACTACCAAATAACTATACAAATAAGGCATAATTTTTAACTGTTATTGATCAAAATTAAATATTTCAAGATTATTTGTACATTTTTTACGAGTTTGTTTTTACAACTGACTAAAAACAATTTTCATTTCTATTAGATACAATTCTTCTTGCCCTCCAGAAATTTGAAATATCCTATTATTACATGCTAAATTAACTGCAACCATCAAAATTTGAATACTCAATTGCTATTTATACCTCAAATTACCTTACTCATTGTCTTAATTAATTTTATCATTCTTATTGAACTTTACACCCAATCTTTATTAAAAGTTTGTTTATAATTAACCTTCCAAATTTATCATTTCTATCATCCATATTTTAAAACTACCGTTTGCATATCATAACAGTATGTACCTTCAACAAATTGTTGTCGCAAGTGCTAGTATATAATGGATGTTGTCCATATTGCCGCATCGTGGACTGATCCTGGATATCTCGCGATTACTGCCAGCAACGTTAGGTCACCATCACATATCACTTGCACGTTAATGCTGTGATAGTTTTTTCTATTGATATATACTCGCCCTGGAAACTGTTCGTCTTAGCGGGAGGAGCTACTATGGCTATATGTGTGCAGTCGATTACACCAATTACACCACTGAACTGAAATTTCTCGTAAAACCTCAATTTTATTCTTCGTTTCTCCTGTGCGGTGGTAGGAAACTTTACCCATATATTTAGCAAATGGTCATAAATGGCATTTGTCACGAGATTTATACATCTGCTAACACTTGCCTGAGTTAAACCAAACAAGTAAGTTGTACCCACACATTTTTGGTACGAACCATGCGAGTAAAAAAAGAGCCCTGACAAAATTTTTAGTGTTGGTGGAATAGCAGTTGCTCTTTCACGTTCTAATAAATGTGGAGTCAATGTATCGCACAAATTTCTACCCAAGTCTAAATAATTGTATGAAATTTTGCTCAGGTAGGGCTTCGATCTCTTAGGAAACGGTTTTGCAGACGCAAATTTTCTCTGAAAAATCATACTTATAATTTGTACCAAAACAACAGTAACAAAATAACATACCTGTTTACACGCTTTGCAATAGCTATCAATAAATGTATAAAATTATCGTCCATTTTTTGTGAAAAAGTTAAAGTTATTTCTTTATAAACACGCTTGGTTTTCCGTCGATTTTCGACGTTTTTGTAGCTTATGTTGATATTTTGCTGCAAAACTAATCACCAACTACGCAAGCGTATTAAGTTTTACGAATTCGTTAAACTCATAACGATAGGGCAAAGAGTGTCGTATGGGTACCTCAGCCGCAACAAACGACATACCGAAGGTATTACGAATTTGTTACGAAGTGGGGTTTACTGAATACGAACTTGCTCACTCTACGAAATTTCGGATATAACGATTCGTTAAGAGCTAACGAAAAGCTTACAGAATAGCCTAGTAACGTATGGGACATAAGTTTTCAGAAAAAGTTTGCCTTGAAATTTCTACTCGATTTTGATGTCTGATCTAGTTACCATGAAACTGGTAAACGAATCATGTTCTGTTTTTATTGATAAACGTCAAATTTATTCAATAACTTAGTTCAAAATGTCGTACAAACTTGAAGTTCGCAAAAGTATCTATCGCTGTGTTGGACGGTTGCCCAAACGTGAAATTGTTAACTTGTTCACAGATCAAAATGTTAGCCAGGCAACGATTTATAGGACAATAAGAGAATGCGAAGAGGGTATACCTTGCACTAATTTGGCGAAAACTGGAAGACCTCATGTTTTGGCACAAAACAGGATTAATAGACTGGTACAATCCGCTCAAGACAGAATTGGAATCTCTAGTCGAAAGCTGGGTCGCCGTTTTGGGGCCTCATACAAGACCGTCCAGAGAATTTGTTTTCCTTCTTTTTCTATAATGTACACCATTTCTGGACAAAATTCTCTGGATGGTCTTGTATGAGACCCCAAAACGGCGACCCAGTTTCGACTAGAGATTCCAATTCTGTCTTGAGCGGATTGTACCAGTCTATTAATCCTGTTTTGTGCCAAAACATGAGGTCTTCCAGTTTTCGGCAAATTAGTGCAAGGTATACCCTCTTCGCATTCTCTTATTGTACTATAAATCGTTGCCTGGCTAACATTTTGATCTGTGAACAAGTTAACAATTTCACGGTTGGGCAACCGTCCAACACAGCGATAGATACTTTTGCGAACTTTAAGTTTGTACGACATTTTGAACTACGTTATTGAATAAATTTGACGTGTATCAATAAAAACAAAACATGATTCGTTTACCAGTTTTATGGTAACTAGATCAGACATCAAAATCGAGTAGAAATTTCAAGGCAAACTTTTTCTCAAAACTTATGTCCCATACGTTAAGTGTTTATAATTTAAAGACTCTTCGTCTAAGACCAAATTGGTGTTAAAGTTTTTTGCTTGTTTTTCAACGTAGAATTGCGTGCGGTAATTATTAGCCGGACGTTTTAATACACCCTGTATATTGTTAAATTATCCTTAATTTATCTCCTCCTGTTGTAATGTTTTAACCATTACGAAAATTACAAAACCTGCGTGGGAATCGGGTTTTGACCAAAATTTGTAAGTTCAGACACCACTCATGGGCTGTAGCGTCGAGAATAGCAAACTCGTCTGTTTTTAGTTCAAGCCAATGCCAACTGATAATAATTATTTGAAATTCTTCAATAACCACGAAAATTTCGATATTTTCATGTTTCTACAAAAACCCTTCATCTTGGATGTAGGGATGTAATTACAAAGTCCACTTACTTTCTCTTCACTGGTGAAGAGAAAAAAAGGGTTGCCATTTAATAAATTAAGTTTTCGAATTTTTGAAAAAGCAAAATTCGGCGTCCTGTATCATTTTTTTGGCAGGTTTTTTAATATTTGGCTAGCAAGTCTCATTTAAGCAGACCCTGAAAATGTTTGGCCTGACTCGCTTGCGATTCGAAAATTTGTTTTTTTTTGTAAGGGGCTGGCTGCATTTGCCAAAAATTTCGAAAAAACTGAAATACCTCAAAAATTGCGCACTCTAGAGATATGATGTCCCATATGAAGTTATATTGAAATTCAGCGTAGATCCCAAAAATTCAAGAAACATTGGGACATGTCATTTAAAATAACAAAATTTGGGTCCATTTCCAGTATTACCGAAAGTTACAGAAGATTGAAAATATTTTAGTTGAAACAAGGTCTTCGGAAAACGCCTGTATACATATTTTCACAAAACTAGTCCCAGGAATATCCCATATACATATCCACTCAGTTCGTCGTGAAGGACCCTGTACAAAGAGCCATTATTGTAGGAGTAAATCTACTCAAAGTATATACTTGCCTTGGGACTTGAATATGGTTAAACTATGGAAGATGTATCATAATGATGTTGATAGGCATCTGAAGGTGAAGGGAAGTTTTATGGAAACCATTGTGCAAGAACTACAATATAGGTTTCCGTAGCCCACAAACAGATGTATGTTCAACGTGCCTTCCATTCAAAGACAAAATTAAAACTGTTACTGAGAACGCTGTAAAACAAAAGTTGATTATGGATAAAAAACCCACAAATTACGAGCTAAAAGCTTCTATGATCTATTAAGAGATGATAATCCTGAAGTATTGGTATTTTCCCTTGGTTGTCAAAACAAAAAAATCCAGCTGCCAAAAGTACTTGACCAGAAGGATTATTTTAGTATGCAAATCAACTTATAATTTTACAGTAGTAGTAGGAAGTTTAAAAACGAATAACGCCTAAAAATGTTTAGTTTCGTGTGGACTGAAACTGACAAGACAAAAAAGCTTCAACGAAATTGCATCGCCTCCTGAAGAATTATAAAATTAACACCCAGATTAAAACTCCGTTTATTCTGTGAGAACATGCTATGGAACTAGCTGGTATGTACTGCTCCAAATCAAATAAAACAATTATAAATAATTTCTCCTATGATATTAGGATACTCATACATTCCATGTAGACATTCTACAAAAGCGGCACAGTTTTGAAAAAGAAAGAAGATTATAATGTTCAAGATCGGAGAACCGAGTCACACAATGTATTAAAATCGCCAGGACGCTGGCATTTCAAGTTTCAATCTTTGGCAAGGTTTATTTTGAAAAAAGGTGGCTCTGGTGGAATTTTAGTGAGAGAACCATTTTAAAGTAGAAATATTGGGAAAGGTAAAGGGATTTGTAGGAAAGGTAAAAACATTAAGTTAATGCGCCCTAAAGACTGGGAGTCGGAGTACCACTAAAACCAGATAAAATAAAAAGCATAACACGTCTACTGACTTCTCATTAGGGTTCCGAATGGAATCACTAGATGGTGAAAGACCTGCACTTCTTATTTGTGATGGTCACAAAACGCATGTGAGTTTAAAACTGGTAGTTAGCAAGGAAGGAGAATGTTACAATCCTTATCTTACCACCCCATTCGTTCCATCTGCTGCAACCCCTAAACCGTTGAAAACTTCATGAGACTTTGCACAGGTAAAGTGGCAAAACCACCATATTGGACAGTAGCTGCCAAAAAAGGAATTTGTAAAAATTATCAGTTTGTTGTGGAGGAATTTGGATCCAGCCATAATTCAGTCAGAGTTTCGGAAAGGAGGAGTTTATCCTTACAGTAAAGACATATTTTTGAAAGTTTATTCGATCCGACTTCGCTCAGATTGTGGAAGTTAAGGAATGTACAACCACAAAACAATAATATGCTATCTTCATATTCAAATGACACTTCCACATCTGCACACAATGAGACATTGACCCCTATTCCATCAGGAAATCCTTTTATTTCAGGTTCAGATTTCCCAGTTCCCCCTCAACAGGTAGTCGTATGCTACAGCCAACAACATCAGCTGAAAATATTTCTTCAAAATCTTTCGAGCGGTTGCTATTGGAGACCATTCAAAATCACACACCAAAAGATATTAAAAGGAAAGAGACCAAGGTAGCGAGTGGATCAGAAGTTATTAATCCTCATGCGGCTGCCGCCTATTCCCGCTTCCTACAATGCTCTTCATGCATGTGGTTGCAAAGGACTGTGCCAGACGAACCAGTGCCGGTGCAGAAAAGGGTCCGAACCATGCATAAAGGTCTGTAAATGCCGAGCTCTATGCTTAAATGCACATAGCGAAAAAGGTTTTTAAGACTTATTTTTTCTTAGCTTAAAAATATATTAAAAATTAATAAATGATTTTACTGACTCCAAATGCTATTGTCATGTATACGGGTGTGTTTCTTGCCCTCAAAAACTTACAATTTCCTGTTTAAATTACGTTTATACGTCTTTGGATGCGGAAAATGTGTTGATTTCCGGTTTTTGGCCGCCATCTTGAATATCTTACTTACGGTCAGGATCCAGAGTTGGTAACAGGCATTTTCGGATTCAGCGGGGTCGAATTAGCTAGAAAACACATTTAACTCAAAAGTAATATGATTTGATTCTAGACTCGTAACTGAAGCCTTTTTCTCAAATCTAGTCCCGACTATATGGAACTTTGACGACACTAATTTTACCGAGGATCCGGGAAAAAGAAGTCCCAATATCCGGAAATGATCCGAAATGCCTCAAAAACATCAATATCTGTCATGCTTTCTGGTAATCCCGCTGGGGATCTCCTCCCACCGTATGTAGTTTACTGAGCGCCCAAAATGTGGACCACATGGGCTGAAAACGAACCGGATGCCTGTTTAATTCTAGCAGTTCTGGATGGTTCAACCCAGCAATTTTCACAGACTGACTTGAAAGACAAACCTACCACGATTAAAAAAAAATGAAAGGAAAAAAGTATTGCTATGTGACAATCTCTCTTCCCATTTAACTGCAATTATGCCGCCAACATGAAACAACCCTAATCTGTTTGCCGCCCAACAGCACGCATCTGACACAGAATCTCGATGTGACATCGTTCCGGCCACTAAAATAAGCGTAGCGAAAAGTTTTAAGTGACTGGAAAGATACACAAGATGGTATCCGCAATACAAACATACAGAAACAAAACCCACCACTACAGTGTTGAAAATGATGGACATTATTGCACCCCATGTGAAAGGCAGTTTAAATGCTGGCTTTGGCAAAAGTTGAAGAATTTTTAAACCAAGATCTTCCTGCAATGCAGACGACATTCAACCTGTTCCCGCAGAGCCTCGAAGCTAACAGATCAAATTCCACAAAAAATCCGAAACGGATAAAATATAACATTCCAGCAGGAAAAATCGTTTGCGCTCAAAATACATTCACTGTTGAAGAGATGGTTAGTGAAGCGGTCGTAGCAAATAAAGAGATGCTGAAGAATGAACCTACTACTTCCTATAGGCATGAACCATATTTCAATGACAACTCAGATGATGTGTTACAACACGAAAACGTTACTAAGACGGGATCGCCAATTTTGTTACACGACCAAAACGTTATTACGACATTAACAAGCAGCCCCTTAAGCGTGCAAAGCATAACTCATACGCTTGAGAGCCAAACCTGTTACCTACAAAATAACTAAGATATAATCGGGAATATCGCCAAAAACTCAGCCCTAACTTTCGTTACGAGATGTGCTGCAACGATGCGCGCCGGCTATTGGATGCTCAGTGAAGAAAGGTCGAGGTTCTTTACTATCTAACAGTTAGGGCTGTGCTCTAGCACAACGGGGTTAAAGATGTTAAATAACGGAACGCCACCATTTTCTTGACTACATCGGGAAACAACAATAACAACACAGGTGAGATTACTTGAAAATGGAAGTGGGTAAATCACCTTACTACTTTTTCCTTGGCACAACCTGAGGTAGCGACGTCCCAGCTGGATCAAACCTACCTTAAACGGCATCAGCTTACACTTACTTGCACCAACTAGGTTCCTGTACAAAACATAGACACAACATGGCATGCAAACAAATGAAAAACGTATAAACAATTAACAATAAAGTCTATTGATGAAATAACATGAGACAAATGACAATGAATGTTACAATAATTAAATATTACGGCCGAAAATATGCAAAAAGGTTAGTTGGGTTAACGACGCAATTTATAATCTAAACTTGAATGACCAAACGGCAACAAATGACATGTTTACATCTACAACCAATATTGACGGAACAGTTCGACATTTTATGATTTAAACCAACCAAAAGGGCTCAAGTGGCCCAAACTACACTTTGGCAAAACACTTCACTATAAAAATTTAACAGTTAACAAATTACTTTAATAGGACCATAGTTGTGCTGACTTAAGTTGTTTTCCTCAGCTGCGAGTTGCATCTCAGTCAGTGCCACGAACGGAAACGACAGGAAACATTTAACAGTTAACAAATTACCTTAATAGGACCATAGTTGTGCTGACTTAAGTTGTTTTCCTCAGCTGCGAGTTGCATCTCAGTCAGTGCCACGAACGGAAACGACAGGAAACTGTTGTAAACCACAGAACTGGGCCAAAATCGAGCGAATGCGAGCGGTAAAACATTCCCACCACGAGGGTTGACTAGAACGGACCCCGGTAACAAGCAGATGACGGTAAGGGATCGAGTCTTCGTTCTACGTGGTAAGTTTAGCACACGGTTAAGTGTTGCCAAAATATAATCCACGATTTCCGATACGGAAAAACTCGGCTAAACGTTCACCTTTAACCACTATGCACAAAGCTCGAAATGACGGCGACAATGCGGCTTCGCAACACCAGAATTTCGACTTAACGCGAGCTCGGCTAAGCGAAGCCGGCTCGCGGAAGAAGCGCCACCCCCGAACGTCTTGAGGGCTGCACGCTAAGTGACGCTCATCCGGGAGGTGCGGGCACGAAACTGGCTAAGCGCAAACGCGGCTTATCTCCATTCTTGTTGCTCATACGATAGAACGGTTCAGAAGATGTTGGGATAACCAAAGCTGACTCAAGTTCTGCTTAAAGCTACGGAAAAGTTGTAGCACGACGAAATATGGTTCAACACTTGCGAAACTCGCAGGGGACCTTGGGTATAGCAGAACAATGTTAAATACTAAGAAATCGGTAACCTGAGACTGCTTTGCGAACAGAAGAGAACAAAGGGTGAATTTATAACGTAAGCCAACATGAACCTGAATCGGCAATCTTTAACTACGGCGAAGCGATAATATTTGAACTGAACTGTGCGGAAATAAGGTTTATAGAAATGAATTTTGATAACATTACCATTGAATTACGAATTTTGCCTGCGTGACCCGTGAAAATACTAGGATTTGAGGCTAAAGTACCAAAAGCAACTGCTTTAATGGAATTGTTCTAACAGATGATATTTAATCGCTTGAGCTAGTTGAGGAGCAAGAAAGAGAAATTGAGTTTATGGATCATGTGGAAGGCAAGCCAACAAGCGTTGTGCCAAAAATAGTAGGTATCGTAGTTTTTTCATATGAATTTGATTTATATCCTAGCGAAATTATGGGCTTTAACGACAATGAAGTCGCCATTAATGCCATATTAAAGGCTTTAAAAATGTGGAAATAGCCAAACACCGCGTGACAAGATGACCTGGGTACCATAAAGCCACCTAAATAAGTTTCCAAAAGAGAATTTTAATAAGCTATCTTTTTGTTTGGGTATATTTATAATTTTAAGAATTCGATGTTAATTTTTTGCTACTTTAAAATGTAGGTCTTGTTTTTGAGCCGTTGCGTGCAAAGCGAAGCTAAACTAAACCAAACGAAGTTTTGTAAAACTTAACTTCGATGTAATCTTATGCATATGCGGCAACTAGAGCCCAAGCGAAACGAATATTGGCCGGCGAAGATAATTTTATATCTTCTCTTCGTTGGGTTTAGTTCGTTCCAGATTCGCGCGAAGTTCGTCGGGCGGTAGTCTGCAGTTTCAGATGCAAGTTTTTCGTAGCAGGGCGAGGGCACAAAAATAGTCTTAATAAAATGAGCGTTTATCACATTTTGTATTGTTGCAAGAGAAACTCATTGAATGTGTCCGTCAATATGAAGTACTATATAATAAGAAAATGAAAGAATACCGTGATGCTGGTCTTAAATTTAAATTATGGCAACAGATTGCAGAAACATGCGAACTGGAGAAGTAGTATTACTTTTATTTTATTTCTTATTATTTTATTATTTTATACCGTACTCCGCCAACAGCCGTTAGGCGAATTATAGGCGCACTGTACATATGTTAGACTCAGACGCTGAATTCGCGCAATTGTTGAAATGGATTTGGCCAATGCTGCAATTGAACAAATTAATTCGGAAATTGGGCGAATTTAGGTTATACGCAGTACCCGGATTGATCACATATATATTTAATGAAATTGTAGTGTTAACAAAATACAAATATACGTTTAGCTAACCTACGAAATTGCCTATACAGTAACATTATAATCGCCGTGGCAAAGCTCCCTCTGGACAATTAAAGTATTCCATAAATCCATATCTTCAAGGCTGGCTCTTCGAGCATGTACAGTCTCTGGTCGATAGTTAAGAAGTTGATCATAAGTATAATCTATCACCTCTTCAGTTTCATCTATTATGATTTCCGCAAGATTATTAATTGAATCGGCCGTTGTAGAAAGGGCTTAAGTCCATTTTTGATGAAAATAAGTTTTACACATGATCGCCATAATATGGGGTCGCTCTATCGTTCTACGTTGAAAGGGCTAATGTCCGACTTAAGGGCTATTCTCACTATGGTGTCAGGCATCTGCTCGCCATCGGATCGGCATCTTACCTGCAAATTTCATTTCTCATTTATCCTAATGGGTTTTTCCCTTGTCCGTTCTCATTGAGCACGCATCCGACCTGCATGTGGCCTGCGTGCTGCATGCCATGCATCGGACAATGTTTTGAAAGAATATTTTGACGGGTTTTTGGGCCGATGCCGAGCACATAGCTTGCAGAGGTCGTGTAATGTGAACGTCTTGTTGTGCTGCATCAAAAAATATTGTGGAGAAATGGTGCGACAAAAGATTTTTTCGACTAATAATGATGAAATGCTTATTGAATTGGTGCGGGAAAATTGTGAATTATACGATTTTCAAAACAAACTATATTCCGATACGCCTCACAAATCAAAAATATGGCGACAAATTGGAGAAAAACTACAATTAGGTAAGTAGAAACAGTTTAATAAATACCTTAGGTAGATTAATTATTTAATAAGCAACTACTTTGAATTATTACAAAAAAATTGTTTCAAAACTAAATACATACTACGAAAACATTTTTCAATATTCAGATTTTTTCATTTTGCCATGGAACAGAACCAGGCTCAGAATTTAAAAAAGTTTTAAATTTTTCCCTTACATTGAAGGCTTCTTGTTTTGCATTTCCACCTTGATGTGGTAAATTTCTTAATATGCAGGTTTCCTCTTGTTGTTCTTCATTATCTTGCAGTAATTGAGGTATAATGCTATTTTTTAAAAAGTTATGTAAAATGCACGTTGCTAAAATTATATTTTCAACTAATCCAGGTTTAACATGGATTTTTCTAAGATATATACGGAACCTGTGCACTAATAATCCAAAAGCATTTTCAACCACTCGTCTTGCGCGGCAATGTCGGTAATTAAAAATTCTTTTTTGAACATCATTAACAACTTGAGATTCTGGAAAAGGTCTCAATAGGTTGGTCTCAATAGGTTTTCTTTTAATGGAAAGGCAGAGTCTCCTATTATAACATATGGTGCTTCTATTTCAGAGTTTGGAAGATTCGTACTTGAAGGAATATTTAAAGTCCCATTTTCTAGCCCTTTTCCCAAATTTGAGCTAGCAAATATACCTCCGTCACTATTCTTTCCAAAGGATCCAACATCAACTGATATAAATCTGTAATCCGCATCAACAAGTGCAAGTAAAACAACAGAAAATGTTTTTTTATAATTGAAATAATTTGAGCCACTATTAGCTGGCGCTATGATTTCGACATGTTTTCCGTCCAGAGCGCCTAAAACATTAGGAAAATTCCATTTTAACCAAAATTGTTGTGTTATTTTTTCCCAATCATGTTTAGTTGGTACCGGCATGTATATTTTCATCAATTTTTTCGTAATTGCAGAACACACTTCTTGTACGATCGCGTGCACAGTAGAGTGCCCTAGGCGATAGCTAAATGCTATTGTCTGATAGGAGTCTCCAGTTGCAAGATATCTAAAAATATAAAAATAGTTATATTAAATTTAAGTAGTACAAAATCTCCTGCCAGTTATATTTTAGTATACTATTTTTAATTAAAACATTTAAATCTGAGCCCCCTAAAAAATCTTATGGTTGGGGAAAAAATCTTAAAATTTTTAAAAGTACATATATTGTTTGATAAAAAAAAATAATTTAAATTTATTTTTACCGATGACTTTTTAGTATTTAATTTTCACTGTTTGTATTTAAATCTAAATAGCTAAGGTCTTTCATTACTAATTTTATATATTATTTACAGATCCCCAAGAGTGCAAACATCGTTGGGAAGCCATCAGGGGGCAATATAGAAAATATATTGCCAAAACTAAGACAACAACTGGCCAAGCTGCTACTGACGTAAGGTAGAAATACGCTAATATCCTTGAATTCCTAAAGCCCCACATGAAGGACAAGGAAAGGTTCTCTTCATTACCTGGCTGTTCAAGTACGGAAGTCTTGCAAGAAAGCGACATTGAAGAAGACACACAAGAGGTGGATAATACTGTTTCCGTTATTACAGAAACTAATGAGCCAGTACTAACGCCAGTACCCAGCACATCACGAGTGCCAACAAAAAGCGTAACAACAATGCCACCATCTGCAAGACAAAGGGTTAAAAGAAAACAAGAGACCCAAACAGCAAGTGGGGCGTTGATGTCCTATCTTCTCGAGGAAGAAAAAAAGAAGGGTACTGAAGAGAAGGATGAATTGGACCATTTTTTCGACACTCTGAAAAGTACTGTGCGAAAGTTTTCTGAGATTGACAGGCATGTTATCAAACAAAAATTGTTAATGATAGTGTCACAAATGGAAGGAATGTATTTGCAAAGATCTAATGAATACGGCCATCAGCCAGTTCCAACACAGCATCATACTCAAGTACCACATACACAGTATGGCCATCAATTCTCCCAAGGATTTCAAGATATGACTTTTTTCACCTCATCTGAAGCTTCACACTCATCTTCTTCTCGACCACCATCATCGAACATATAGCCTCCTTTATATTCTAATTTGGATATTTCAACATCCAGCAATTTGTAGATACTGTTTCCTTTGTTTTGTGAAATAAAAACATTTCAAAATATTTTCTTTTTCTTACATGTACCCAAAAAATATGAAAGTCCTAAGTTTGGAAAGTTAATGTATGAATTAAAAATATTTTACGAAAAAAAAATCTTATTGATTAAAGAGCACACAATTTGCAGTTAATTTTAATTATAGAGAGCTTTCAACAGATACAAAAACACCAATATTTTGTATGTTCTAGCCTACGATATAAAACCATTTTCAGTATGAATTAAATAAACAATTTTGCGTTACACTCCCAGTAAACAAAACATAGTCACTATACAATATAGTAATAAAATACCCTAACAAAAGTTAAAACTACGTGTCAAAAGATATTACCTGTTTTTACTTACCTTAAACACACTGATAATTTTTCTATTGGAGAAATTGATTCACGAAATGTCGTGTTTGTCTTTTTAATATCATCTGTGATAAATGACAGTAATTTATGAAAATCTCCTACGGACATTCTAAAATATTTGTAAAATTTTGATTCATCATCCACAAGTTCATTAAACAAGGTGTAATATTCCCCTTCTTCTTTTCTTTTTTTAAGCATTGGATGTACCCAAAATCGTCTTCTTTTTGCTGAAACTGCGTTTTTTTCTTCTTCTTCCTGTGCATCCAGTATTAGCGCGATTTTTATCAATGTAGACTTTGAAGACATTTTTATATTATTAACGTTGGTACAATACTACTTCACAACGCACAGCCCGCGTCAAAACTGACGACCACAGCTGCTTCGAAGCACATAGTGTGAATGCTACGAAAATCCTAGCTGATACCGAGCAGATGCTGATCCGATGCCACATAGTGTGAATGCTACGAAAATATTTGCCGATGCCGTGCAGATACCGATCCGATGCTGAGCAGTTTCCTTGCTCAGCTAATGAGAATAGGCCTTAACGGTTGACTATTGCCGCGCGCATTATTTTCAGCTACTATGCAGAAAGGTCTAAAGTCACGGACTTTAGCCTTTTCTGCAGCGATTGAGGTGTAGTACTCGTATGGTTTCTCTGTAGTAGGCTGCTGTCATTTGACCAAACATATGTGTTAGTTATACTCCATTTACTTGACATCTGCACTGTCAAACTGACATTATGTTGGCACCACTGCTATTTTCCACATTTTAACAATTAAATTACTGTACAGTCTAATAAAAAACACATTATTTTTGAGGTATAATCAAGGCATTTTTTTTTAATTTGACACTGACAGTGCAGATGTCAAGTAAATGGAGTATATGTGTCATCATAGTGAGGTTTTAAGGTTATTATTTTGTGATGGAGGGTAATAGTGGAAAGAAACGAAAGTTAAATATTGGTTCTTACAAAAGAAATATTATTAAAAAGAGTTGAAGGTACACAGTATACAAATTATACAGAAAATACAGTTTGTACAAAACAAATTGGTTTACCCTGCAAGTAAGTTACTTTTCTGAATTTCATGGTAAATGGTGTAATTAATTCCTTAATAAATATTTAAGGTGCAAGAAAAAATGCTTTGAAAGGTTGACTGCAGAAGAAAAAGAGCAGAACTTCTCACGCTTTTATTCTTTGGCTACAAAAAATGAGCAAGATATTTATATACAAGGATTGATAGATGTCTGCACAGTAAACCGCCGTCGTCCCAGGAAGGAGGAAACAGTTAGGAAACAAAATCACTCTTTCAAGTATCATGTACATCGTGGAGATACTAGTAAGGTAGATGTATGTTATGCAGCATTTTTATCATTACTGGCTATTACTGATAAACGGGTAAAAAGAATAAGAATGTTGGCTGCTGCAGGAAGATCTCCACAAGATATGAGAGGTAAAAATGCCAGCACAAACGCGTTTACTGAAGAGATAAAACTGTGTGTTCGTGAACATATCTTATCATTTCCAATAAAAGAAAGCCATTACTCCGGCAAGGAATTCAAATATCTTAATGCAAATTTGAAATTAAAAATTATGCACGCATTATTTAAAGAGCAGTACCCCACAGTAAAAGTTACCTATTCCAATTATTGCCGATTTTTTAACGAAAATTTTAAATATTCATTTGGACGTCCCCAAATAGATTCTTGTTCAACATGTGAGATACTTAATATTAAAATCAAAAATGAACAACTGAATGATAATGCAAAAAGAGCTGCAGTTGCAGAATTAATGGTTCACAAGCGAAGAAGCCAGAAAATCTACAATGCTCTTCATAATGAATCGGAGAATCGAAACGATAAGCATGTTTTGGCATTATGTTTTGATTATATGCAGAATATTCAGTTACCAGTTACACCCGTAGGTAAAGTGTTTTATTACAATCAACTTACAACTGATGTGTTTTGCATACACGATATTAAAAAAAATACAGCGCAAATGTATGTTTATCACGAAGGACAAGCAAAAAACTCCCCTGATGAAGTATGTTAATTTTTAATGGATTATATTTTAAACAACAGCTATGATATGACAGACATTACCGAACTTCACCTCTATAGCGACAATTGCTGGGGTCAAAATAAAAATCATTGTATTATTCGACTAATGCTTGCATTAACAGATACTAAAAGATTTTCTAAAATAATACACTATTTTCCAATGCGAGGACATAGCTACCTGCCATGTGATCGTGATTTTTCGATGGTAAAGCGAAGTCTGAAAAAACATGATAGAATCTTCACCATCCATCAAATTACTGAACTGATTGTTACTAGTTCACAGAAAAACATAAATAAATTTACAGTCAAAGAAGTTGTCACAAAGGAGATATACAACTTTAAAGACTGGTGGCCTAAGTATTATAAAAAAAACAGCACCTCAGAAGAAACCTCAAATCGCAAAGTGCAAAGAAATAAAAAAATTAAGTTTAACATAAGCAACTTCCACTGCTTTCAATATGATGCAAAGACTCCTGGTACTGTAGTTGCATCGGAATTTGTTGGTGGGCTTTTACAGCATACATTTAAACTTAGTCAACCTGGGAAAAATTCCATTATATTGTCAACTCAACCAGCATACCCATTAGGAAAAGTGCCCATTAAGCAGAAGTCATTAGATGGAATCCTTAAATGCCTACAATTTGTTGATGAAGAATATAAAAGCTATTATGATGACATAAAAGACTGGCCTGTTAGAAATTAAGTTTTTTGTATTATACATTAATTTAAGTGTTCATTAATAAATTTCAATAAAAAAAACTGTGTTCAACGTTTGTTTAACTTGCTAATTTAGTGTTGTAATATGCAGAAAGGGCTTAAGTCCATATTTTGTTTAAACAATAGAACGTTGATTTTACAAATTTTGTGAGTTGTTGCCCACTACTTTGGTTCAGTGGGCGATTATACACAACTAACATACAAAAATATATTCCTAATATCAAAATTACCCAACTGAGGAAGTTTTTTTTATTTTTCTCAAAAGTTAATATTTGTGACTTAAGCCCTTTCTGCAATGGCCGATTCATTTATGTACTACACAGGTAGCCTTACCTACAATATCTTTTGTTTTGATTGGAATTTCGATCAGTTCAAGAGTATTCGTGCATGGAGAAACTTCTTGCCGCGTCATTTTCGTGTTGTACCGCTGCGCTGCGATGGAGTAAAGTTGTCGTTGACTTTTTTTTTAAATCTGATATTAACAAAAGTGTATAAAAGTGTTTGTGCAATCTGCAACAATAATACAAATGCGGAAATAGCGTCAGTAATAGCAAGGGGACTTCCAGCAATAATAAATGCTAGTAAACAAAGGGGTGATAAGTGGCATGAATTTGAGAAAACATATATACACATCCAACCGAACTCTCCAAATTTAGCGATGGCGCTGTTGCCAGTACATCAGAGTTGTTAAGATCAGCAGTAAGTACAAATTTTGATTTTAAAAACCACTGTTTTTTTGTGAAGAAATATTAAATATTAAAGATCACAAATAATATAGCAAGAACAAAGACTATCGTCAGGCAGCTACAATCCAGATCAAAAACACTGTGATCCAACGATGTCAGGAAAGAAACTATACTGGGAGTATTGAAGTTTTCAATAAAATTAACAATGAAATTGATGTAGTAGCTTCGGAAGCAGTATACCACACCAAATGTCACACGCTTTTCGTGCGAGAAGAGTCAAAAGGAAATCGTGGCCGTCCGGTACATTTTCACCTTGAAAAAGCTTTTTAAAGACTTTGCAATAACATTGAAAGTGACTCTCAAAACTGTCAGTCTTCAATAAAGGAACTGAGTCACATGATGGCATCGTATCTACCAAAAAATTTACAAACTTGGCCTGAAGAAATTCTAAAAACGAGATTAAAAAGAAGTACAAATATAATATAATAATGACATCATTTCTAAAGGGAAAACAGAGTATAATAAGTTTTAGAGGAAACTGTGAAATGTGTTGAGCCATGAATGGAACAAACACAAAATTGATGATCGTCTTAAACAGTGACTAGAACGCGTTGGCCAGCCTACGTCTGGCCCTGCCAGCGTAAAGAAACGGTTAACAATAAAAATGCTTGCTTAAGCTGGTAGCCAGCCGACGTCCGGCCCTGTCAGCGTTAACAATATAAATGCTTGCTGCGTCGCCACTTGTGCGTGGTCGGCATGTGCGCGCGCCAGTGCTTAGGGTCTGGACGACCGGCGACCGGCCACCGGCGGAATCAGCTCTTATAATGTAAGATATCTGTAGCTAGAATTATAAGGGAGGATATAAGAGGCATGACTTGTAATTTAGAGAACTATCGAAGCCTTGACGATATTAATTCTGGTGGCACCGACGAACTTCCCGACTCTTTCAAAATATTTTTTTCTGATCTTGTCTCAAAGGACAAGAACAATATTTCGACCTCCAAAACAAATGTAGCTGCCATTGAACACTTCGTCGTTTCTCTAGTATGAGTCAATGGTTTGGGAACTCTTCTGCATAGACAATATACTACAAATGCTTTGATTGATATACCCCTGTGAAGTTAGCACCACAACTTCAAAAAATGTTATATTTTTCAAGAGTTCCCGTTGCACCCAAAAGAGTTCTAGAGTTTCTTGCTATTTTAAAAAATAGTTCTATGTATTTAAGAGAAAAAATGGGGATAGAAAATTTGGGGTGCTAACTTCACATTTTCCTCGGACAAATACCACTATAACTGTTTTTCAGTCATATTTATTGAAAAATGTTATTAAACTTTTCGATAGAACTCGCCGGGGTGCTACTAGAACTCTAACAAAAAAAAAGATTTTCAAAAAAGTATTTTTTTTATAAACTGGAAAAAAATATGTTTTTAATTTTGTAAAGTTCCGTTAGTTCTAATGGGAGTTCTAGTAGCACCCCGGCGAGTTCTATCGATAACTCTAATAACATTTTTTGATAGGACCCGATGTAAAGAAGTTACGTCCATTTTTGTGTTAGTATTTTTACAAAACGACGAAGTCTTGAAAGCAATTTTTTAAAAGTTCCGGTAGTTTTAATGGGAGTTCTAGTAGCACCCCGGTGAGTTCTATCGATAACTCTAATACAATTTTTTGATAGGACCCGATGTAAAGAAGTTACGTCCATTTCTGTGTTATTATTTTTACAAAACGACGAAGTCCTGAAAGCAATTTTTTCAAAGTTCCGGTAGTTCTAATAAGAGTGCTAGTAGCACCCCAGCGAGTTCTATCGATAACTCTAATAGCATTTTTTGATAAGACTCGAAGTAAAACAGTTACGCTTATTTCTATGTTAGCACTTTTACAAAACTACCAAGACCTGGAATAGTTCCCTGTCAAATGTACATCCGTGTGCTCCTTGATGATGCAAGTGTGGAAGTAGTCTCCATCTCTTCGTTTGACCTTGGAGAAGCATAATTTCGATGGTGGCACTCTTGAAAATGGTGCGTTCGAATGCTGCGGGAAAAAAGCAAAATGGCCGCCATCGCAAACACGTTTTCCTATTTATATCAGTAACCGTTAGGATTACAAAACAAAGTTTGGAACAAAAAATGTAGCTCCATAGATTCTGGACAGAAAAGGATCAACCGTTTGTTCATAAAAAGTTTTTTATATTTTTCAAAAATAAAAGTGAATATGTCTCAGTATGATGGTTTTGAAGCGCATATTTACATTCTTGACATTATTTTTAGGACCTGTATAACACTTAATGAGGATGCTCGAAATCAATTCTTCCTTGCTAATTCGGGAAGCGCATGCGAAACTGAAAAACTGATAGGATTTCAAAATACAGAACGAAGTAAACATCATGAAGTGTTTGTTAAACTTCAACAGCGCCAGGATTATAATGTACTTAAACTAAAGGAAGCGTTTAAAAACTCGACAAATCCCTTCCAATGCAAAACTGATGACCTCATTCATATCCTAACTCAGCGAGTCTTTCTACAGGAAATAAACGTGTCTTTAGACAGTGTTGCGAAAGTTGAACAAAATCTGCATAATATTTTCTTAGATCAACGAGTTCATACTAACAACATTCCGTTCTGGGCTCCTATGAAAAAGAATGTCATTAGAAACTAGAAAGTGTAAAACGGCAGCGAAAAAAGCTAAAATTACCATCAAAGACAAAACCATTGCCATAAAGACAGACTTATCTCTTATTTCAAGATTGTTGATAGCTTCCAGAAGCAGATCTGATATAGATTTGAGCAACTACGAGTTTTCAGCTCTATCGAAGTCGTTGTTTGCAGCAGACGGGAGTAGCACCATTGTCTAGCTAAGTACAAACTTACAGATGCTCTTGAATCAATGCAAGAAATACCTGCTGAAGAAAACGAAGATGATCATGCTTCCATCACACATGATGTTTTAGAAGCAAACGAAGAGTTACAGGGAAAAGCTGTGATAGTAGATGGCATGGCGCTTCTTCATACCTACCACAAAGCTAACACAGTGAAGACATGTAGTGACCTCGGTGTAAGCTTCAGCCAATGGATCGGACAAAAATTCAGCAATTACAGTGAGGTCCATATAGTTTTCGACTCTTACAAAGAAAACTCATTGAAGAAAGCGATGCGAGAGATTCGGCAAAAAGGCTCAGATTCAATGCAGTACAACATCGGACCAGAAATAAAAATTGGAAGTATACCAATGCACAAATTATTGGCCCATGATAAGATGAAGGACGAACTAACAGAGTTCCTTTCCGATCGGATTCTTAAATTTGGCGTGACCAACAACAAAAAGTTCGTACACAGTTGGAGGGACAAAGCAGCTTCAT
Source organism: Agriotes lineatus (assembly GCA_940337035.1). Taxonomy (NCBI): domain Eukaryota; kingdom Metazoa; phylum Arthropoda; class Insecta; order Coleoptera; family Elateridae; genus Agriotes; species Agriotes lineatus. The sequence goes on from CALNHX010008787.1 coordinate 48,818, forward strand.
CACACGGCGATGATATATCCAGTCTTGCAAGTATGCAGGAGGAGGCCGACACAAAGATGATATTACATGCATCTTATTTAGCACAGAAAGGAATTAAAACTACTCATGTGTTTTTCCCCGATACTGATGTCCTGATTGTAGCACTAAGGCGATATCCTCAACTTTCGATAGATTTTGAATTTTTCCTGGGCGATGGCATGAAAAGGTTCGTTCAGCTAGGTTCAATCTACAGAACACTTGGACCTCTAAAAGCCTCTGCACTCCTTGGATTACACGCACTTTCAGGAGCTGATGTAACAGGATCATTTGCTGGCAAAGGTAAAATAAAGTGCTGAAAAGCTTTTAATTCCGCAAGTGATACGCTGCTAGAAGCTTTGGCTAAATTGGGAACTACACTGTCACTCACTGAAGATGTCAGGACTAACTTGGAAGCGTTCATTTGTCAGCTTTATATCCCCAAAACAACACTGGCCGACATAGGAGCTGTGCGATGGTTGTTGTTTACACAGAAACAATGTCAAAATGAGAACCTTCCTCCAACAAGATCTGCACTGGATCCGGCACTGCTAAGGGCTCACCTTCAGTGCTTTGAGAGGAATCAGGACCTAATTCAGCATCCCAATAACCCACCACCCTTAGATTTTGGATGGAAGAAAGTAGAGAGTACATACGAGCTTGTTGCTTGTACCAACCCTTGTGCACCAGAGCTTATCTTGGGACTTTGTCGCTGCTCATGCTCCAAAAGGCGTTGCTCTCCTCCATGTACATGTCAGTCAAATGGACTCCGGTGTACTGAAATGTGCAAGTGCGAAGGTAATCCCGATCGTTGTGACAATATGGGAGAGTGCGAGCTAGACGATGATGAAGATTTAGGTCTAAGTGAGATTTGCATTGAAAGTGACGATATTGTAATTAAAAATGTAACTGTAGAGTAGGAGTGACAAGTATGATTGTCTCTACTCTGTCTATACAAATCTGTAAACATTGTATTTCTTCCACAGTATTTTCATTAAAGGTTAAAACTATAGTGGCATATCTTTAAATTTCCTACGGCACAACATAATGGAAAGGGATATTTTTTAATTTATTAATGTATTAATTATTATTAGAATTATCCAGTGGCTATGTAAATAATGTCAAGCATGCGCTTGCAAAACCCTCATACTGAGACATTCATTTTTATTTTTGAAAAATATAAAAGTACTTTTTATGAGAAAACGGTTGATCCTACATAAAAAGTTTTAATAACCTTTTCTGTGGAGAATCTGTGTAGCTACATTTTTTGTTTCAAACTTTTTTTTTAATCCCAACGGTTACTGATATAAATAGAAAAACGTGTTTGCGATGGCGGCCATTTTGTTTTTTTCGCGTAGCATTCGAACGCACCATTTTCCAGAGTGCCACCATGGAAATTATGTTTCTCCAAGGTCAGACGAAGAGATTGAGACTACTTCCACACTTGCATTATCAAGGAGCACACGGGAGCCTGTTTTTGTACATTTGACAGGGCACTAGAAGTAATTTTTACAGTTCCGGTAGTTCTAATAGGAGCTCTAGTAGCACCGGGACGTGTTCTATCGATAACACTAATATAAAGTTTTGATAAGACTCGCAATAAAAATATTACGCGGATTAAGACTTTTACAAAACGACTAGATCCTAGAAGCAATTTCTTTAAAATTTCTTCGGAAGTTCTTGGTGGGATGTTTAGGTAATGACGGGCTCTTGTATATACAGGGTGTTTGTAGATCGCTAGACGGCTCGTAACTTCGTTAATAATCGAGATATCGAAATTAATTTTCTTTTGTTTTAAATACCACTATAAAACCTAAAAATTGACGTAAACCAATTTAAGCCATGGCCTCCTATTTTTACGTAGTGATACACAACTTTGGTTTTTTAAATGGAACACCCTGTATATTTTTAGACATTTGAAATCAGCACTAAAAGTGCTTTATGATAGCATTCTTAAATTTAAATTTTGGAACTTCATATTTTTCGAAATGAAAATTCTTTTTTAGCCAGAGTAGGCCATGAATTACGTAAAATCGCGAACAATCGAACAAGAAATGCAAAACAAACTCCACTTGGCTCTAAAAATTTCTCATGACCGAATTATAGCACCAAACGTACTAAAACAATTGAAAACTATGTTTTCTAAATGGAATAATATGAGTTTTATTAACAATAACATTTATTTTTAAATTGTTTTACGTATTTTTGATTTTTTAAAAGCTACTTCTAAACGAAATGGCTAATATGATACATCGCTGGAAAGCCCTTTTGTTGTAGTTTTCAACTGTTTAATGAAACTCATATTGTTCAATTAAAAAAAAACAGTTTTCAATTGTTTTAGTACGTTTGGTGCTATAACTCGGTCATGAGAAATTTTTAGAGCCAAGTGGAGTTTGTTTTGCATTTCTTGTTCGATTGTTAGTGATTTTGTGTAATTCATGGCCTAGTTGGCTAAACATTTTTTTTTATTTTGAAAAAAAATAAGTTCCAAAATTTAGATTTAAGAATGCTACCATAAAGCACTCTTAGTGCTGATATCAAATGTCTAAAAATATACAGGGTGTTCCATTTAAAAAACCAAAGTTGTGTATCACTTAAAAATAGGAGGCCATGGCTTAAATTGGTTTACGTCAATTTTTAGGTTGTATACTAGCATTTAAAACAAAAGAAATTTCTTTTCGATATCTCGATTATTAACGAAGTTACGAGCGGTCTAGCGATCTACAATCACCCTGTATATATTCTTATATTTGTTTAGCTTAGTTCAGTCTCAATCTACGGCGAGCTCGTTCGAAAAGTGTCGTTTTTATAAAACTTTTACAGTTTGTGTGAAAACCTGAAACATTGCTGTGAATAATAAAGAAACTGTTGGATAACAGGTAACATAATTTTCATAAATACGTTAATGATACTCTATATGTATAATAATTAGTTTTTTCTATATTGTCGATAGCGTAGTAGCAACGTTTTCATAAGTTTACTTTCTCGTTTGACCATTGATCGGACGAGTAGAGTATTATACATTGTCCGAAACATCATCCAAGATGTATGACGTACACGTTTTAACTAATATTTTGTCTCAACGTGAGTTTAAAACCATAGACGATGCTGGTAAAGTATTACCTCCCTCTAATAATGTTTTTAAAAACATTTCTGAGAAAATGTTGGAAAAAGGTTCCGCTATGAGTGCCAAACACATTCACACTGTAGTAAAAACACATTCACACTGTAGTAAATGTAAATCGAAGAGGCAAGTAATAGCAAGCAAACGTTCGATGTAAAACTAAGAGAGATACTAATTTTTTTACTAAACTATCAAAACTTAAAGAAATTGCATTCAGGACATTGGTTTAGCAAACACAAAAAACCTCATAACTTTTTTACTTCAAGTCTTTTTAAAAAATGTTATTAGAGTTATCGATAGAACTCGCCCGGGTGCTACTAGAACTTCTATTAGAACTACCGGAACTGTACAAAATTACTTCCAGGTCTTCGTTGTTTTTTAAAAGTGCTAACATAGAAATAAGCGTAACTTTTTTACTTCGAGTCCTATCGAAAAATGCTATTAGAGTTATCGATAGAACTCGCTGAGGTGCTACTAGAACTCCTATTAGAACTATCGGAACTTTTAGAAAAATGCTTTCAGGACTTCGTCGTTTTGTAAAAATAATAACACAGAAATGGACGTAACTTCTTTACATCGGGTCCTATCAAAAAATGTTATTAGAGTTATCGATAGAACTCACCGGGTTGCTACTAGAACTCTCATTAAAACTACCGGAACTTTTAAAAAATTGCTTTCAGGACTTCGTCGTTTTGTAAAAATAATAACACAGAAATGGACGTAACTTCTTTACATCGGGTCCTATCAAAAAATGTTATTAGAGTTATCGATAGAACTCGCCGGGGTGCTACTAGAACTCCCATTAGAACTAACGGAACTTAAAAAAATTAAAAACATTTTTTTCAGGTTTATAAAAAAAATATTTTTTTGAAAATCTTTTTTTTTTGTTAGAGTTCTAGTAGCACCCCGGCGAATTCTATCAAAAAGTATCATGAAATTTTTAATAAATATGACTGAAAAACAGTTCTAGTGGTATTTGTCCGAGGAAAATGTGAAGTTAGCACCCCAAATTTTCTATCCCCATTTTTTTCTCTTAAATACATAGAACTATTTTTTAAAATAGCAAGGAACTCTAGAACTCTTTGGGGTGCAACGGGAACTCTTGAAAAATATAACATTTTTTGAAGTTGTGGTGCTAACTTCACAGGGGTCATCACTTTCTTCTATTGGGGTATCAGTATAATATTCTGAATGTTTGAATTTTGAAAGTTCCGCTACAAATAGTTTTCAAGAATTAATTCCAGACGAAAGTTTCTTCCAATTTGTATTTGACAACGCCGACGTCAATACTCGCACAATTGATGGTCATGGTACCTTTCATTCCATGGGCGGTATAATCTGTATCACCCTTTCATCACCAGTTGATATGTACCACGTTCACAGGCCAAAAGGGAGGATACAAGCAAGTGATATTGGACATTTTGGGAGTATACCAGTTAAAGTAAAAAAACAACAATGAAATCAAAATCGTTATCAAACCATACATTCTATTTTCTGCATTATTTCTTAAAAAAAAATCAATATGGCCGTCATTTTTTCCAACTTGCTATTATCTGTTTCCATGGGACTTCTGTCAGCATTTTAAGGACATTACTGCCAGTACATTTCCGTTGAGAAATACTTGTAACAATTTTTTTCCATCTCACCTGCCAATTTCACTGGGCTATATGGTAAATGCCTAGACAACTTACAGTTCCGAAGAATTATTCTAATTTCTTTGCTTCAAAAATATGGGAAAAGACCTAGTGCTAGTGGACCTCCACCATCTTTTGTTTCTTCAGCATGTTGCATCCACGGACATGTGATTATCGCCGATCAATCACGAAGAAAGTGAGCTTTATGTACAAGTAAAACTGCTAAAGCTTGCAACAGAAGTCAAGTTGCTTTGCATGACAAATGTATCCTAGACTATCAGAAACCGTAATAGCTTCTTTAAACTTTATGTATCTTTAACTTGTTAATTATTTGTAAAAAAGTAGTTCCAATAAAAAAACTATCTTCATCTAGGAGAACGTTGTATAAAACGAGATCCTCTCTAGAACCTAAATAATAATTAGAGAAGAATAGGGAAAACGCCGTTATACATTTTGATTGGTGGCTCATTTTTGGCACAGTTTACTAAATTAAATATATTTATAAATTTTTTAATTGTCATTTTGACTGAAAGCTGTCCTCAGAGCATATAAACAACTAAATGATAAATCTGTCGAATATGTATTTTGGAATAAGCCCAAGGAGCTGCTTGCACGACTTCGTTTACTACTTGCCGCAAATGCAGCCGGTAACAATAATTTACAAAATATGAATGAAATTTATTCTATTATATCGGAATTGCGTGAAGAGGGCATTATTGCATAAATGCTGTCAGATTTCGTAGAATTGTATTACTTTTGGTTAGACATCCCTCGTAGTAGTAGTAGTATAGCAGCGGTAACAGCGGCGACAACAACAACAAAGTAAAGATGGTAGTTGATAAGTTTGGAAGAGAATATCAACATGTAAGTGTCAACAATGTTAAAGTACAACAACGGCTACGAGGGCCGGCCGGTGTTGGCTTCAAATTATTGCCCGACGGGAATTTCAATATTGAAGGTAAAAGAATTGCTAATGTTGGCGATCCACAAGAAGATTGTGATGTAGTAAATAAAAAGAGCACTTTAATTGTAAACGACGAGCAAAATATTATTAACATTCGAAAAAGGAGATTAGTGGACGCTGCAGATCCAATCGACGATTCAGACGTGTCAACTAAAAAATATGTTCAATTGGCTCTTGATGCATCCGCTAGAGAGCTATTAGTAAAATGTTTAACATTTAATGCTGACCACGGCAGAGACGGCAGCGGCGGCGGCCCTAAGTTCAATGCTAAGAACAAACGAATCAGACAAGTAGCAACTCCTGTCGATGAAAGTGATGTAGCTAACAAAAAATACGTAGATGTCGGCATCGGGCTCGGAAAAAAGAGCTGCCTAAAATTGGATGCTAAATCGAAATCATATTTTGACGCTAAAAATATGCGAATAACGGCGCTTGCTGAGCCTGTAGCAGAAACTGATGCTGTCTATAAAAAGTATGTAGATGGAAAAGTGGAAGCAATAATAGCTGCGAGTGCTTTAATCGTAAACGAGGCGCAAAATGTTATTAACATTCGAAGCAGAAGATTAGTCCAAGCTGCAGATCCAATCGACGATTCAGACGTGTCAACTAAAAAATATGTTCAAGCGGCTCTTGCTGCGGCCGCTGGAGATATACTAGCAAAATGTTTAACATTTAATGCCGTTAGCGGCGGCGGTCGTGGCGGCGTAAAGTTCAATGCTAATAATAAGCGAATCAGCCAAGTAGCAGCCCCTGTCGATGAAAATGATGTAGCTAACAAAAAATATGTAGATAACGGAATTGGAAAACAACAAGCCCTAAACCTAAAATTGGATGCCAAATCGAAATCATATTTTGACGCTAAAAATAAGCGAATAACGTTACTTGCTGAGCCTCTAGCAGAAACCGATGCAGTCTATAAAAAGTATGTGGATAGGAAAGTAGACGAAATAGTAAATACCAGTGCGCAAACAGTAGTAGACGCCAATCAACTCAGCTTATTAAAAGACGCTGTTATAATTTCAATGAATGCATGTCAAGTTCTCCTTAAACGATCCAGCAGTTTGCACAAACACCTGGGCATATCGCTGCCATCCGAAAAGACATCTGATCAACCTTTAGATTTAGAAGAAACAATAGAGATGTATAAGAAGTTGTTATACTTTCAATGAAATCGCATACTATCTTTCCAGCCTCAACATTCGACGCGTACCAATCGCCCTCGTCGTTCTCCCCTTTTAGAGTAGATACTAGTAGACTAAACACACTCAATCTGCGTAAAACTGCGCTGCAGTAGTATTGAAATAATAGCGCGATGTCTAAGAAATTGGAAATCGTCGAAGAATTGCATCGCAATGCAAGAAAGAATTTTGTAAGACGGCGTACCACAATTAAAGGATATTATGACTTATTTCAAGCAGATTTGGCAGAATTTATTCCCTACGCAAAAACAAATAAAGGCTATCGTTACATATTATTGGTAATTAATTGCTTTTCTAAATTTCTGTGGGCGCGTCCTTTGAAAACTAAAAATGGGATAGAAGTCGCTAAAGCGATGGGGAATATTTTAAAGAATCAACAGCCTCCACGCAATTTACAAACAGATAATGGGAAAGAGTTTTACAATACGCATTTTAAGAAATTAATGCGTAAATGTAATATTATTCACTATTCAACGTATAGTACCGTCAAAGCTGCGATTGTCGAAAGAGTTATTAGAACACTCAAAAGCAAATTGTATAAAAAGTTCAGTTTACGCGGAAATTATAAATGGTTTGATATACTTCAAGATACAGTTATGTTGTATAATAAGAAGAAACATAGAACGATTCAAATGGCTCCGATAGATGTTAAACCTGATACGGAATTATTAGCCTACAAGGACAAAAATTTTAAAATAAATCGGCGCAAACCTAAGTTCAAAATTGGAGATGTAAGAATTAGCAAGCACAAGGGCGTATTTTCTCGAGGATTTACGCCAAACTGGTCGTTGGAATTATTTGGCATTACAAAAGTTCAAGAAACCGATCCTGTTACATATAAACTAGAGGATTCAAAACATAATCCCATTTCTGGAGCTTTCTACCAACTGGAGCTGCAAAAAACTAAACAT
>CALNHX010008788.1:0-56629 GCA_940337035.1 Agriotes lineatus
ATGGGTATTGAGTAAGGGTATACTGTAAAAACATGTTAAAATTTATTATTGCTCTTGTATTATTTAAAAGCAAATATTTCTTTTGAGAAGTATTTTTTACATGCATTGATTAATTTCCTGCTTCTACAATTAAGTGTTTATGGATTTGTGGTATTTTATATATTCAGTTCCATGTAACTTTTTTGTATGTAAATCAACTAAATACAACGGAAAATTTCTTAAGATTTGTTTCTTATATCTGAACCTCTGAGGTTGGTGATATATAAATGGTTTTTTGACGTCGTAAACACACGTTTTTGCATAACGTTCCGATAAAATGACGTACCGTTAAAGCTTATGTTACCTAGCGACGTCAACGTTACAGCCAATCCAAATTAATTTTTTCGAGTTTAACGTAACTTTATTTTAACGTGACGTGGTGCAAAAACTCCCTAATGATGTGATTACGTGACGTTATAATGACGTAACCAACTGACTTCTTTGAGCTGTAACATATTCACGTTATTTTTCCGTCATTGTTACGTCACATATAAAGTGATAATGACGTAAGCGATGACTAGAAAAAGACGTCAAAATGACCAACTTTTGCTCACTGGGATACGGCGAAGGGTAATCAAGTATTACTGGAAAATCCTAATAATTGCTTGTCCACTACCACAAAAAAACCTCTGATACTAAGAAAACGGAAATTAAGTCTGTAACCACAATGCCAGATATTAACTTTAAGATAAACAATTCAAAGTATAATAATACTGTGGTACAAAGTGCTCGATCGGGTAAAAATGTAAATAAACATTGTAAGCCAGCACGTGTTGAAAACCAAGACCCAAACTTGAATATACAAAAAACCACTCCGACTGTAACACAAAAAGACCTATCAGCTGCTATCTTACAAGCTGAGACTTCATCTGTGCTTAATAAATACATAAATTTAAACGACAATGCCAAAAATAATCATCCCTCGTCAAAAAAAAGGTGGCGAGTGGATTAAGGTGGCTAACAGAAACCGTCGACGTTCAATTGTTGTGGGCAATAATAAGGATACCGCAGATGTTAAAGGAGTCCCGAAATTAATTCACTTGCATGTATGCAGGGTGGATCCCAAAACCACGTCATCAAAGCTAAGTGATTTGCTGAGACTCAATTTCCCGGAAGTAACCTGCGAACCTTTATCATCCAAGCATCCGGATTTATATGCTTCTTTTAAAGTATCGATATCGGAGATTCACTTCAGACGAGCAATGGATCCAGATATTTGGCCGTATGGTGCCTGTATAAACAGTTTTTTAGAAATGCGCAAGAAGAAAGCGATAAAAGAAGATTAGTGTTTTATCCGAATTTATTGTTACTTAATGTGAATAGTGTGAATATGTCTAGTAGAAATAGGTGTCAAAGAAGATGTAATTAAATCTTTTCATATCGATGGGTTTAATTTAATAACAGCGTACTGTAGATCCACTATGAAATGTGGTGGGGTGGGTATATGGGCAAGGGAAAACTTAAATGTAAAGAAATTAGCTATAAGCATTCCTTGTGTTGAACAAGATTTTGAAATTTGCGCGCTTTTATGGAAACTCGCCAAACGTAAACCTATTATATTTTTAAATTGTTATAGATCTCCATCAGGGGATGAAAGTGTATTTTGTACCAGTTTGTTAGATGTTTTAAATAGCCTTTATAAACCTAACATTGACACAGTTCTGTGTGGCGATTTTAATTTGGACATGTGTAGAACAATAAGTTCAACGTACTTTGCTCGAATTTATCTTGCTTTGACTTCAATCCAGTAGTGAAATGGGCAACCAGAATTACGGAAGTAAGCTGTATTGTTATTGATCAGATATTTATGAATTCTGATAATGCTGGTACATGTTGTGTGTTTGATAATGTTATTTCCGGTCTCAGAACTGTTTTATTGGAACTGCATACCAGCGAGTCTGGGCCAGATAAGACCTACGTTTGTAAAAGAACTTTTAGTGAAAATATTATTTAAATTTCGAATGTAGCCTTCTAAGCGAAGGTTGGACTGACCTCTACAGTATCACTGATACGAATGACGACGTGATTATATCTAGTGTCAATTTAAAAGACTTGCACATTTTAAAACTCTCTTATCCCGAGTTGCTAAATATATACAAGCAAGCTAAACAGAAGCATGTTGTTTTAATAAAAACTACAAAAATTACTTATTACCAAAAAAAAATTTTTAATTTTGACAATACCCCACGCGAGGCATGGAAGGTTATATCCGAATTATCCAATAAAAATAAAAAGTTAAATAACATTGCATTAAATGTCAACGGCACTGTAACTGAGGATCTGCAACTGATAGCAGAACAGTTCAATAAATTTTTTATTGAGGCTCCCTTAGACATTATAAAACAAATTCCTAAAACAATTAGCATACTTATTCAGAGTAATATATGTAACTATTCTCTTTTCTAAGTGCTCTTACAGAAGACGAGTTATACAATATACTAAAAAAAAATAAAGAATAAGAATTCTGCTGGTCTAGACGAAGTTCCGACATTTTAGTCAGGCGAGTATTGAACCTACTGTTAAAACCCTTAACTTACTTGGTCAATTTATCCTTTGAAAATTGAGTTTTTCCAAATCAAATAAAAATTGGTAAAGTTGTATCTATTTTAAAGAAAAAAGATCCTTATGTACTAAATAATTACAGAAATGTTACGGTAGGTTCACCATTCTCAAAAATTTTTGAATGCTGTTACCTAGACAGACTGATAAAGTTCTTAAATAGGTTTAATATATTGTCTGGCAGTCAACATGGCTTCCGTGGTGGAGGTCGACAATAAGTGCTTTACATACATTTTACAACAGAATGGTTAGCTGCGTAGAAAATGGTGAATGTCCTGTCGGAATATTCTGTGATCTTAGCAAGGAATCCGATTGTGTTAATCACCGACTGCTGCTGGATGTGTTATTTGATGTCGGTATTAGAGGCATTCCATTTAATTGGATATCTTATTTATTTCGGAGCGAAAGCAATATGTTTCAGTGAATCATAACAGTGTAAATAACGAGTCAACTAAATTTAACTCGGGATACAGCATACTAAACCGGGGCGTCCCACAGGGCTCTGTATTGGGTCCAGTACTCTTCATAATTTATATAAACCGACTTGAAAGAGTACTGACTAACACGTTTTTTACAATGTAATGCCGACGACCTGTCGGTAATAATTTCTGATAAGTCACCTGAGATATTGAAATTAGGTGCGATGAAGTCTTGAAAACCTTATCGACTTTTTCAACCAACATTATATGTATTTCAATGTTGATAAGACCTAAATAGTAAAATTTCATAACAGACAAAAAATATGTGATCCGTTAACTGTAAATATCAATAATACCTCAACTACTTCTACCACGGATGATGTAAGGTTTTTAGGATTTCATTTTGACCAAACCCTTAATTGGAGGTCACATTGTGAATGTTTAGTTTCGAAACTCAATTCTGCATCGTACTTATTTCGAAATGTTAAGGGAGTACTTACCAAAAGTCAGCTACTCAGTTTATATTATGCACAGGTGGATTCACGTTTGAGATATGGCATCTGTTTTTGGGGAATGTCTGAAGTGTCGCAGCGAGTTTTCATAGTCCAAAAGCGCATTCTGCGCTGCATTGCCAACCTCAATCGTAGAAATACTTGTAGAGACTTCTTTAGAAATACTAGATTATTAGCACTTCCTATTATATACATATTTGAAACTTGTGTTTATGTATTTAATAGTATAAATAAATTTATTATAAATAGTCAGATACACAGTGCTGATACAAGACAGAAGGAGGACTTTAGAATACCTTTTACGAGACTACAAATCTCAAGTAGGCTGACTGCCAATTTCGGCCTCAAGTTATATAATCATTTGCCACGTCAAATTAAGGTAATTGCAGAGCTGTTTAAATTTAAAGTACACCTGAAAGCGTTTCTAGTAGAAGGGTGTTTTTATTCCGTACAAGATTTTTTAATTTAAATCAATTGATCCACGTTATGGAGATTAGCTTTTTATCGATCCCTTGTGATGATTCACCGTTTTGTGTTACTTTGGTTCATGTTTTTTAATGTGTTTTTTTATTGTGACTTTTCCATATTGTATATACAATCATAGGAAATAAAGGCTTATTATTATATATTAGTTAGCGTGGAACATAGCCGACAAACAGATATTAAATCACTGTGGAAGCACTAATATAAATTTTTTAAAAACCAAACCTGGATTTTATATCAAAAAGCAAATTTTAGTCTTGAAAATTAACATAAGGCAGGTGGCTGCCGTCATTAAAAATACATTGACGTAAAATATTTACGAATCTGTTAAATGCACCACTTAATAGCTCTTAATTAATAGAGTTAATTGCATCACATATTCAGGGCCGCGCCAAGCCAGTGTGCAATGTGTGCACCGCACACGGGCGGCCAAATTCAGGGGCGGCCAAAAAGGTTTAAAAATTATATACAAATTACAAAAAAAATAAAAAATGTACAATTTTTTTTTCTCTACAAATTTTAGAAGTTCAAAAATATGTACCTATATAGGTATAAAAAATGTTTATTGTGTAAATGAACACCTGATAATATAGTTACATGGATTATTGTTTATGTAAATTCTCGAAGTTAGTTTTTATTCCGTGGCGGCTAATTGTTAAACGAAGCCAACTTGAAGGAACGCTTTCCATGCATCTTTATGCAATGATTACAAAAAAGCCGGATATTTATCAGAAGCAACAAAACGTGACTTTTCAGAAAACTGGCGGCTGGCGGCTTTTATTGACTTGAAACATATCGTATTTATGAAGTAGGTATTTATATTATTTTTGATCGGGGTGTCGGCGATCTCTTTTGTCGGTAAGTACCTAATTGTTTAAAGCTGATTTTAAGAAATATAATATTATATGATGCTTACATTAATGCTGTGGTAATATGGGTGCAATGATAATTATTTGGTCATTTAATTTTTGAATTGGCTGCAGAGAAGATCGAGTAGAAAAAATTAATTTTGTTAGCGATTGTGTTTTGAAGAAAGTTGAAGAAAAGTTATAAATATGGTAAGTACCTACATACATATCAATCATATATCAATCAATACATAGATAGTTACCTACATATTCTTAAAACCAGTTTAGTTTTATTTGATAGGAGATGGAGTTTATTTTGTTGTTAAGAGATAGGGGGAAGTAGCTAGGCCTGGCTACCTCATTATGAACAATTTTAGCCTGTGTTCAACCCCATCAATGAATATACACAATCGTGGTTAAAGGTATATTGAAGTCTTAGTCCTATTACAGCATATATATACAGAAAATGTATGCCATGTTTTTATGGCCTAATATTGAAATCACAATCATACATGTTTAAATTAACGTAATTCTGAATGCTAGAGTTTGTTATGTTAACCCACTAGCATTGCAGAATTGCTACGTTGTGCCTTCGACATACGATATATTAAATGTGCAACGTCTGTTTATAAACACGGAACTGCTGCTTGTTGTGTGTGTCGCTTACATTCAATTGTTATCACGACACGGAAACTTGACCCATATCTTATCTGGCGCAAGTTATGCAGCTTTTGTGGGATAATTGCGTGAACTTTTGTATTTACTGGATTACAGTTTATTTTACACTATTTACTAAAATCCCATGTTCAAATTAGTTTGAACAGGTATAAATACCCTAGAAATGATTGCTGTAACAAAAGAACCAATGACAATATACATTTCGGATAGCTTATTCTAGGTATTTACTTGCATCGTAGAACAGGCCCTTAGTGTGTAAACTATAAGTGGTCACGCCCTGAACTACCCCATTGTTCTGACAAATATAATATTACCTTCTTAATTTAAAATAATTAATTAAAATGAATAATTTTTGATAACACAAATAGCCCATTAAGCGAATTAAATGTATTCATTTTATTTGTAATAACATCCCTAGTCCTAAATTCATTAAATGATTTCTTTCTTCTATATAGAAATACACAATCAAAAAGAACACCAAAAATAAAATCTATTAACTGAAAATGATAACAAACCTGTTCTCAACCTTTGATCCAGCAACAAAAGCTAATTTATTATTAAATTGATCAAGAACTCATTAAGACCTATTTCTTCTCGCAAGTATAATTAATTCCATCTCGAATTAACTTGATATGAGTAAAGATTACATCAACATTAACAAGGAATTTAAAATCCTCCTCATAATTAATAAAGCAAAGAGATTAACAATTATCTTTACTTTATTATTTTCAATAATTTTATTCAATAATTTCTTATCTTTATATCCATATATTTATAACAAGAGATTTAGTTCTAACATTATCACTAGCACTTCCATTATGGGTGAGATGCATAATTTATAAATGAATTAACATAATACTATTCACATATTTGCTCATTTAGTTCCACAAGGAACTAATCTCGTACTGGAGCAAAGCTATTATTAACAATAATTAATTTATTAATTATTACACATCTACTACTATTAATCCTAGAATCTGCTGTAGCATTAATTCAATCCTATGTATTTTCACTTTTAAGAATACTATACTCTAGGGAAGTAAAGTAATGAGTTCACATAAAACTCAACCATTGCATTTAGTAGACGTAAGACCATGACCAAACTAGTTGCATTCAGAGAAATAACAATAATAACAGGATGAATTAAATTATTTCACATATATGATGCATCCCTATTTTTGTGAAAATGTATTAATATATTATAGCCGAGTAGCGCAGGTGGGTAAGCGATTGCATTGCATTAAGCAAGTTCTCGGTTCGAATCCCGCGAGGGCCGGAATTTTCCGCAGCGTTGCGTTGGAACCGGGCTCGGTGAGACCATTCACAGTTGGGCACCAAATTAACTGTGCTCTACTCAGAACCACAAACTAAGAGATAGAGTAACAAGGTCAACACATCACCATGACACACACCTCACACAATGGTCGCTGTGCAAGCACAAAAGGCGCGCTTTAACTTTGTATCCCGAATCCGGGGCAAGTTGAGCATTGCACCGCCAGATGCAAGCACATAAAGCACCAGCCTCTACACCGCAAGGTAGAACGAGCTTATCGATTATACATACATACATACATACATACATTAGTTATATACTAATGATGACGTGCCATCACATGAGAAGGAACATTTCAAAGTCTCCACGCAGCAGTTGTTTCCCTAGGATTACGATGAGAAATAATTCTATTTATTACATCAGAATGGTGCAGACGAACTGGGCAAACGGTCAACTCTATAATCCCGCTACTTAATTTTTACCTGTAAGTATAGGGGTCAACTGGGCAAGGGACTCGCGCTAGGGCCTACACACATTTTTTACAATACACAGGAATGTTTGTACTAATTACACACAAATCTTAAATCTGCAAATAACCTAAATTCGTATCTTTACATTACACAGAAATGTTTGTACTAAGTACACACAAATCTTAAATCTGCAAATAACCTAAATTCGTATCTTTGTACAAAAATTTTTTGCTTGTTGACCCCTAGGATTTGCGGACAAACTGACCATTTTGCTCAGTTGGCCTCTTCCGCATCAGAAGTATTATTTTTCGTTTAATTCTTTTGGGGTTTTTTTCTATAGAAGATTAGCACCTTCTATTGAATTAGGTATAATTTGACCACGAAAAAGGATTAAATCCTTCAAACCTATCCAAATTCCTCTACTAAATACATTAATTCTAATTTCATCAGGAATTACTGTAGCATGAGCATATCACAGACTAATAGAAAATGACTACAAACAAACTGTTTAGAGATTAGATTTAGCAATTGTATTAGGGGTTTATTCTACTATACGTCAAGCATATGAATACCGCAAATATCCATTTACTATTTATTGCAAACTTAATCCACCGATCATCATTTTCCTAGCAACTGGATTGCATGGATTACACGTAATTATTGGAATAATTTTCTTCCTTTTTACGACAAGTATTTGACCACTTCTACTCTGTTAACCACTTCGTATTTGAAGCAGCTGTATGATATTGACATTATGTTGATGTGATTATTCCTTTATGTTTCTATCTATCGATAAGGTAGATATTTGTATAGTATAAAAAAATCTGGTGTGATACAACACACAACTTCCTTTTACAGTGATCTTATTATCAGCCAAAAATTTGATTTTTAGTTTTTAAGCATTTGCAAAAAATTACAAAATTCTACAGAAACCGTACAGAAAAGAGCTTTAGTTCAACAAACAAATTTTCTCTAAAATTTAAACTGAATTCAAAAATTTTATAATATACCGGGTGTTCCATTTAAAATAAAAGTTATTATAAAAAATGAAAGAAACCCATTTTAGAGGTATTCAACTGGAGAACCACCTATCTCACATCAATACATACACATTAAAAATGTAATAAAAATGCAAAGTTTCAAAAAAATCCTTTGAGCCGTTTTTGAAAAAATCGAAAAAAACTGAAAAATCACAGGAGTAAACACCTACTTCCGGTTATGCGATTTTCTTCAAACGTCGCTTGCTGTCGCATCTAGATTGTACACAAAACCTATATATGAAGTTTTAACGCCATACCTCTTTTCGTTTTTGAGATATTCTGTTCACAGGCACACACACAGACACACTGACAGACAGACCAATGAACAAAAACATGTTTTTGGGTTGAGGGGACTCTAAAACGTGGAGATCTGTTGAAAACTCAATTTCGAATTTTTGGGGTAAATCCGATACTTTCTTTATCGTAAAAGGAATTAAGAATATATTTAACTTTCAATTAAAAGACCTAACTAAAAATTAGTATAAATAATATTTATAATAACAGAAATCTCAATATTTAATTATTACAATATTAGTAATAATAATTGCAAACATTTTACCAAAGAAAATATGTATTGACCCGGAAAAAATATTCCCATTCGTGTAAGGATTTGATACAAAATTCAGCACAAAACCCCTTCTTACTTCAGTTCTTCCTTATTGCAGTAATCTTCCTAACCTTTGACGTAGAAATCACCCTTACTATTAACTCTCGTTATCACAATAAAACTATCTAATCTAATTAACTCTTCAACAATTATAAGAGTATTCTTATTTATCCTACTCACTGGATTATACCATGAATGAAAGCAAAGTAAGCAATAGTTCAACAAAAACATTTAACTTACACTTGAAAAATATTTACCTAATCAACTTATCTTAAATAAGAAACAAGTATTGTAATTAGTTTCGACCTAATCCTTTGGTGATAAAATAATCACTTATAATACCATGAGTAGTCAAAGTTATTTCGACCATTTTTACGTGGTAGCACGAATGTCCATTGCGCTTAGGTTCGATCAGGACGAGTGCATTAGCACGAGCCCTAATCTCAAGCACAATGGACATGAGTACTACTGATAGCAACGCTAAATAATAGTAATAATAATATACCTAACTTTGACTAAGAATGGTATTCAAGGGACAATTCAGTGAACTAAACTATTTTTTCAAATTAGTTTTCTGTAACTCTAGCAACAGACCACACTATTTCTACAGTAAAAGTAAACTAAAATTGTTTTTTTCTAATAAAAACCACATTTGTTTAAAATAGTCGCTTGAAAACCTTCTAGGAAGATATATGCTCTGATATTTTTTTGATTGGTCTAGAAACGTCAAATTATGGATTTTCATTGGTCACTTTTTGACAGATGAAAGGTGAATTGAATGGTCACTCTTATTTAAGAATTTTAATTTAAACCAAAATAGAGGTATATCACTGTTGATGATATCAATAGGATAATTTCTTCAATTAAAGAAATATAAAGTATAAGAAAAAGCATCTAATTTTAATATTTAGTGGTGAAACTCCATTAATATGTCCCATACATTTATATAGTTTAAAATAAAACAAAAATCTCCTTAATATCTCCAATATCATGCTCTATAAATAAGCTATTAAAATATAATAGCTATTTGTGCAGCAAGTGCTAAAAGTGGCCGTTTATGCACGAGACATGAAAATTATGAAACGAAGCGGAAGGCTGAATTTTATAACATGTCTCGTGCATAAACCACTTTTAGCACGAGTTTGCACACAATACTTTTTCTACGACCTTAAATTTACTGTTATTAATTCATAAATGTCGATTTAACGACGGTTTGCATTTATGACAGTTATAACTTATGTCATAATAAAGAGATGGCCTTGACGCGCAGGTGAATGTTTGTGGAGCCAGTACTACTGTCAAAGTCAGTTATCAAAGGTAATTATAATAGTACACATCTGACTTTATTCATTACATATCATCATCATATCATCATTGCATGCTCTCATCAATTGTGATCAAACCTTTTATAATATACTCCACCAACTAAAACCGAATAATAGTGAACACCAAAGGTAGAAAAATAAGGAAGATTTTACATAGAACAAAAACAACCTTGAAGTTATAAACTGTATAGCCTTAAGATTATAATTTAATATAAACTTGGAAAATTTATAACCAAAAATAATTTCAAGCCCAACAAGCACTAAGGCTATTATAAGATGGCAAACAGGCAAACAAATAAAATAAGGAGTGGAAAACATAATCCAAATAAATATTCTCCCCCCAAATACTACTAAAAAATTAATCCCCTTTAATATAATTAACCCATATCACTAAGCTGATGCAAGATAGAATAATTAAAATCACCAAATAAAGTATAATAACTTTAACGAACAGAATAATAAAAAGTTAAACCTGTAGAAAAATAAAAACTAAAATAAATGAATAAATTTAAATATCGTATTGACAAAACTTCTAAAATAACGTCCTTTGAATAAAACCCTGATAAAAAGCAGTCCACAAAAAGAAAAATTAAAAATATTAAAAAACAACAAGTCAATGATATTTGATTAGTGATTCGTAAGTATCATGGAATTTTAAATGTTTTCGGTAAGCTTCTTTACTTCAGAAATGTAAACATTTTAATTATAATTGCCAATGCAACTGATGAAGTAATCAAAAATGGCGATACGTCTTACTTATTAAATATATCATTTATTTAAAAATAAACAAAAGTCTCGCTAAAACAAAATTTTACAGTAATCGTTTTGGTTTATATCTCCTAAATCATATATTATAAGGAAAGTATTGCCCATGCTAACCTATTTAGGTCATTGCTGTTTCATTGCTGTGAAAAGGATTAAACGCTAGCGTTGCAAACGCAAATTAATTTATAAAGTAGTGATAAAAGACAGTTTAATCAAGATATTCAACCGTGGGGGCTTGTTGTATGTACATAATTCGGTAGTCCAGTTAGTTTTGTTGCATTATTTTATATTCAATGAATGACTTGATTGCTTTGAAGAACAAATTTTAAGTTTTTATTACAAGGGAGAGTTTATGTCGCAGCTGGTTCGGAAATTCCCTACCGAAAACGGTTATTTAGTTAATTTTCGTGAGTGCCATTGTCTTAGTGAAGAAAGACTAGCGAATATTATAATTAATTCGACAACCAACACTTTGGTTAAAAGTTATTGTGGTAAAACGTATAATAAATTATAATCGATTAAGCAAACGAAATAGGGGTAGAAAATTAAACACGTTAATAAGTTTCATATGTATTACGTAGATTAAAATATGATTTATAAAATTTTTGAATTCATATCGCGCTGCCTATACTAGAGTTTAGAATTCAAAATTATATTTTATGGTTCGAAACTGCGTTGTCGAATAGAAAAATCGAATTGGGTACGACTATGGGCTCAGTTCACTACTGGTAACTCCGTTTTTACAGAAACTTATGTATGAAGTTATAAACGCATACAAATACTCGGCGCCTATGCGATTCAACCGACCGACGTTCGGTATTCTGTGCTGACGTCAGGCCGGAGAATTTAGATCTTTGTATTCAATTCGGTACTGCGTGGACCTATAGAGAGAATCGGAGACGATTGATAGCCGAATTGGATTTTGAACTGGCGCCCACCAAGGAAAACAGGCAAAACCTTGAACAAAGTCGAAGAAGCATATAGGGAAGGTTATGGATGACAGATACCTGCAGGAGAAAGATTGGAATGACCGACAGCTGCGATAGCTACGAACGACTGATATATAATGGAAAACGGTCAGATAAGTAATAAGCAAGAAACTGAATGGGCTAATAATAATCTGTCTTGACTGCAGATTGAATTTTTACAAATGTTATTAAAGTGCCTTACAAGCTAAGAGTAAATTGAAATGCGTGCCGAAAATAAACAATGCAAACGGAATTTGCAATAAAAACTAGGATGGTGTGTTCTCTTACTAAAGTTTTTAACGGGTATGGTAATAAGATCTGTAAGTGATTAGTTATTCCCTAAGGAGCTGTCCATTTAACTTTTTTGTTGCCGATGTTCTAATTTTGTATGCATCAAAGAGTTCCTAGTGGAATATTAACGATTCTGAATCAATACTAAACAGACACTTTTTCAGAGCACTATATATCTAGTTTTAAGTTTAAACATCTGGTGTGATAACGCACACAACTTTCTTTCACAGTGAACTTATTAGTCAAAAAATTGTTTTTAGCTTATCTACTACATTATATAGAAAAAAACAAGAAAAAGAATAAAATTCTTTGAGCCGTTTTTAGAATATCGGAAAAATCATAAGAGTAAACACCATACATCCGGTTATGCGATTTCTTTTGAAAAGCGTGCTGTCGCATCTAGGCAGTACAAAAAACTTATATATGATGTTTGAACGTCATATCTCTTTTCATTTTTGAGATATTCTCTTCACACACAGACAGACCGACCATTAAACAAAAACTTGTTTTTTTGGGTTTAGGGGACTCTAACACGTAAAGATCTATTGAAAACTCAACGTCAAATTTTTGGAATGAATCCAATACTTCCTTTCCTGTAAAAAAAGTAAGAAGATCTTTTCCTGGGTATTTCCGTCCTGCGTTTTTCTCTTACAAGTACTTGAACTTATGGAAAAATATGTAATAAATTGCCACGAAAAAAAAATCGCTTGTGCTTTTCCTACTTCTGCCAATGTCCTCAGACGAAAGATGACAAAAAGGTAAAGCCACCCTGATTCCTAAATTTTAAACAACAATTAGCGTTTCCACGGTAATAGCGGAGCACAAATTATCAAACAAAAAATTGTGTTCTACATACAACACGTGAAAAAAAAAATATTGGGAAACTATTTTTCGTAACACAAAAGCAGTTATAAAAAATGCGAAGATTCTTTCGACTTCTTAGCTTTAATTAAGAAAAAGCCTCGCACTATCTTGTTTCTAAAAGTTGTTATATTTCTACTGGGAATTATTTAGAAGAGGGACTCAATACGAAAACACTTTTTTACTGGGCAAAGATTGCATTAACGATACAAGCTTAAAAATAGATTTTATATAACATTCCTTGACGTTCGCTAAACTTATTGATTATTGATCGTATCTGGAAATTTTTTATTTATAGGTAAGAATATGAAAAATGGAGTGATTTGTAATAGTTATTTACATTACAAGTGCCCGAGCGCTGTAAAATGCGTAACGCACCGAGTATTGTATTAATTTTTTTCAGACATATATTTTTTTAACATTTTCTCTAAGTTCATGACTTCGCTTTCGAATATCAAGCCATCAAGCAAGCTGACATCAGTAAATGTTGTAGCTGACACTTTGAAACGTCAAAATTCCAAGTCGTAAATATCAATTTTCTTTATTTCTCCTAAACGCAACTGAACGATAAAATACATAACTAGCGTTTCTGCTAACGCCCGTTATTACTACAAAGCAACTTTTTGTTTAAGGGTCTCTGAAAGCTAAAAATTTTCTAGTCATTTTACCGCACCGCGATGCGACAAAGCACTGACTAACTATAAAATCGTAGTTACGGTGGACGTCAACTGTGAATGAATGTGTTGTATACATGTCACGGGGCAAAAAATTTATTTATTGGTTCCTCACTTGTAAACATCAATTTATCAAGTCACTGTATTCACCTTGAAAATGTTTCTTAACTAGCTAGCCAGTAAATTTTTTTACTGACTAGCCAGTAAAATTTTACAAGCGTGCTCATAGATAAATGATAACGTGCAAAGCCAGAGTTGTCTTCTTTAGTATGTGTCATATTGATGAATTTAGTTGCTTGTCAGTTTGACATTTTGAATAAATGGTAAATTTCTAGCTATTTACAAGTGAGGAACAAATAAAATATTCAACAATACAAGCAGGGTAACAGGTTTTACTGGCTCACGAAGTGACCGGCTCGCCTTTGGATCGCCAGTCATATCCTTCTATCGCCAGTAAAAACCCTCTTACCAAGCTAGTAATGTTAAATACTATAACATATGAATCTAACACAGTAAGATATTAACGTAAGCAAAAAGCACAAAACACATTAAAAAATAATGTTGACATTACTATCGATGTTAAATGATTCTATTACAATATAAAAGCAATTAGGAGATATGTGAGTTCCGGCTCCTCGAATTTTAAAAATAACGATACAGAAGTCAATAATCTGGTGTCGCATTGCATGTAATTTCGAGAATTCTGTAAAACCAAGTCGTATTTTAATTCGTTAACTGCGCACTTTATTTTTAAGATATTGAATTCAGATTCGGAAAGGAGATAAAAAAGTAGAAAAAGTAAGAAATATGGACGAAGTAGCAAAAAAATTTTTGAAAATAGTTACATTTTTTGCGCAAATAAACAATCACTCTACGGGGAAAATAAATAACGACGGCGATTGCCGAATATTGACGAACCCTTTGTTTTTATTTAAAATTCACCTTGTAAAACTCTATTTTGCATCCATTTTTGTATTAGTGCAAATATGAATCGAAAAAGGATACAGTTGCCAAGGTAATTAGTGAACATCCCGAAATGACTTACTTTCCGTATAAAATTATTAGTCCAGTCAAATGGTAGAAAATAGTGGAAAGTTTTGGTATTTGGGTTTTATATGTTTTTTGGGTCGCTGAACACGAATATCAGGTTGCCAACAAAAGTTTTGAGCGGAATGGAAACATGTTTTTTTAATTTAAGAAGAATTGTATGATTTATACGACTGATTGTTGAGGTTAGATATGTTTGGTTAGGAAAACAAATACAGCCAATTAATTTAATATGCTATCCAAAATATTTTAATTGAATTATGTTTCGTGTGCCTTGGCAAACTTCTTCAGATTCATATTTACATATTCTTTCTTTCTTTCTTTCTTTCTTTAGCCTTCTTCAGTCTATTTTGTGACATAGGCCTGCTTTCCCTGTTTCCACCTCGTTCTGTTTTGCGCTATAGTTCATTCAAATTAAAGATAGAGCAAAATCTGCAACCCAAATTACAAATATCATAAGTAAGTTGATTACTAATATGATTTTATTAAAATTTAGATCAGAGAGATATGGCTTTGTTGCTGTCCTGATGAGTGTCAAAATCAAATTCGAGGTTAGCAGGTTAGGTTTTGCGTCAGTTCGTGTCAAAACTGACGCAAAACCTAAGCCGGTACTTTCCGAACACCGTTCCGGTAAAAGATTTAGAAATAAAACGGTTTCGGTTTAAAACGATCAAAGAAAGATAATAGTTTGTTTCGTAAGTAATTTACATCAAAAAATGTAATCCAAATTACCACAAAATGACGTCCCACTGAAACTATTATAATTATATTATACTTATTTATGTGATTTTCTGTAATTTTTCTATTTTTAACTATTAATAGAATATATTTACAACATTCTTGCAAGCGCTGCCAATGGCGTATTGGCAAGACATTTTCTCTATTGGCACGCTTGCATGCTGAATATATCTAACACCAACTATAAACTTAGTTAAAATCCAGGTTTCTATAAAAAAAAACATAGCAAGAACGTCTAGTGCAGTTGACCTATCACCAACAATTATATGGAAACTGGTTGAGGAACGGTTCTTAATTTAAAAAATATTCTAAATAGGTTTGGCGATGAAATATAATCATAAGGCAAAAACATGCGGGTTTGATCTCTACTTGACCTTCCAAAAAAATTAACCTGTTTGTATACTCAATGACGGTGGCAATAACAAGAGGAAAACCTGTTGGTCAGTATTTCTTACTCTACAGGGGCAACTGCTAATAAAGATCCAAAAACAGTTATCAAATGATATAAACAATTGATTAGTACTATTCACACTACAAAACAATGTGTTAATATTTCATCGAGATTAATACATACAACTAATCAGAAGCTATTTTAATCTAAAGCAATAGCAATCGTTTTACACTGAATAATAACCAACTTTGTGTTTATTCAGTGTAGAACACTTTGATGTTAATTCAGCTCATGTTTGACATAAGTAAATTAATTTGTGTCAGCAGTCAAGAAGATTGATTTAATTCGCGAATCATACAATTTGACTTGTTCACTTAGTCGATAAATTTTCAAGGTTGACCCTTATTAAGCAGTAACCAATAAAATACAAAATATTTCAAAGGGTTTATTAATTGCAGTACCTTAATTAATAAATTAAAAATATATTAGTTAAGATTAATAGCGCACGGAATTAGGTAATAATATATACAATTAAGGTTTAAATACATCTTATATGCTAAATTAATTTAAAAATATTAAAAAGAAATAAATATTAATCAACTCAGTCTGACTCTGAGTCTGTATCGCTTTAACTTTCATTGTCATTGAAATTAATTATTAAGGAAGTTAGATCTCGATTAATTTTTATTTTTCGATCTCACCACTCCGTAATTTGATTTCCTTTATGTAGGATTGAATTAGCCCATGTTTGTTGTAAAGCACATGCTAAGGCTCCTGTGATATTTTAAATCAGCTTTCAATCATTCTTTCATCCCTACCAATGTTTATTTAATCTAGGATGAAGTTAAATTTCTTATGTTACGCCATACGCGAATAACGGTGAAACGTAACCTATAATTTAGCAGTGTCAGGTATTTAGTTATTGTTACTAAAATTGATCAGAGAGGAAAATATATGTCTTAATAAAATGTAGACAGAGACTTGAACTTGTGATTACTCCTACTTGACTTTAAATCGGCAACCATCCTTACGCTTTCTAACTCTGCGGTTTGACTCACACTACCTGCATTCCTAAGCGATAATGACCTTTCTTGGAAAAGGATTAGTTTGCCGATCAACGGAATGTTTCAAAAATAGTTTTTCTAGCAATTGGCAGGCAGTGTCATGAATACGTATACAATATACATTTTCCATATCTAAATGCAATACCAATATATTAACAAATTCATATTTTGAAACACTGAAAAATGTTTACTATTGTTTAATTATAATATAGTTTTGTCTCTTGTACTCTTTTTTACGTATTATTTCTGTGTATTATTTATTGGAATAAACCAAACCAACTAATACAATAAAATACAGTTTCTGAAATGTTTGTAGGTATAGTGGACAGCACGACCAGTTGGCAGCGCCTCAGGCTGCAAATATAATACTAAGCACTTGTCGAACGCGTTAATCCTCTTGTTCAGTGCCAACTCGGGTGAGCCAGTAATGGGCAGTATTTAAGAATATTTTACGAAAATTTTAAAACCCAAACTTTTAAATAAAACACTGACTAAACTTATACATTTATATTTAAACCATAAAAAATATGTACTACATACAGACGCACCAAGTTTGTTTATAAATCAATTTGTAAAATAATCAAATTGAATTAGAAATATCACATTTATTGCCTACCATTTATTTAATTTAATTTATAATACTACATAAGTTACAAAATATCGACTAAACACTTACAAGCTAGTACTATAAAATAGTATATTACACAACGAGAGCTGTAGGAAGCATATTACACGCGAGTTGGAAAAGTTACGCACAAGCCGCGTAGCGGCGCGTGTGTAATTCCACGAGCGTGTAATTGCTCTATAGCTCGAGTTGCGTACTATACTTTTTCTACGATCACACTCATTTCGTTAAACGAAAAAGAAATATTTTATTAACTGTCAAACTATCTGTCACACCATCTTAAAAATTAGGCGGCTGCAGACACCGCTTCGTACAAACAACAGAAGCTAACTGTAACGTAATAAAAAAAATTACGTGTTAGTCATTATAATTACGTAACACTGTTTGTAACAACGAATTTACTAATCAAGTAAACAGTGCTTAATGAGCAATTTACTAATAAAGGAGTAGAAAAAAAAGTAAACTAATCCTCATCAAAGTCATTAAATTCTGTGTCATTTTCTGAACTGCTGTTACCCAAAGAAATAATCAGTGGTTTTACGGGGGGCAGTATAAAATAAGAATTTTCTAGTTTGATAACATGGTCGACACAGTTTTTCCAAATATCAGTGGCCTTTAGTTCGTCCACTACATGACGTATAAGTGGAATAATAGTTTTACTAAGGGTTGGAGTTTTGTTCTGTTTTCTGATACGAGATTTTAATGAACCCCACACAAGTTCAATAGGGTTAAATATGCAATAGTAAGGTGGGAGTCTCAAGACTGTATGTCCATGTTGCCGAGCAAGTTCATCAGTAACGTATGTTACTTTAATATTTTTCTTCTTTATCAGATCAAGTAGCACTTCTTTTTTGGGAATTTTTTCTGGAATGTCAATATGATTTTCCTTCATAAACTTCAACATGTCGTCCTTTTTTGTTCCCATAGATGGAATTTTTTGCAGTTGACGGGAATGGTAGCTAGCATTATCCATTACAATAACTGTATTTGCTTGAATATTTGGAAAAAGTTGCTCGGTAAACCACTGCTCGAATAAAGATGACGTCATATCCTCATGGTAGTCTGCCGAGCTATCTGAAATATTTTTTGCACTACACATCAACGCGTTTTCAATAAAACCATCCTCGCTGCCGGCATGCACAACAATGATTCTTTTTCCTCGAGACGGTGGAGCATCTAGACTACTTTTTGCGGAATGATCAGTCCATCCTTTTTTGACATCATGAGTGTCATACCATGTTTCATCTAAATATACAATCGGTCTATTTTCTGATCTATACCTTTTCAATTCCGACAAGTATGCTGATCGAAGAGCCACTATTCTGCTACATTCCATAATTACCGAACGTTTGTTTAATTGTTTAAAACGAAATCCTAACTCGTGTAATTATTTTTATAATGTACATTCGTCTTTGTATGGGTACTCCACTTCGTCTTGTTGAAGTTTTTCTTGTAACAATGCAAGAGTTGGAACTTGTTTTGATTTATACAAATCGTATACCTTCTGCCGTACAACCTCCTTCGTTGAGTTATCAATATGGCGTAGTTTACCAATGCAATTTTTTTTCGGTTTTGGGTATGGTCTGTAGGTTTACCTACCGCTACAATTCGGCGGATTGTCGTTTGTGAAACACCAGTCAGCTCGGAAATTCTTATTACAGCATCTGTGTGTTGCAACATCTCCTTCTTTAAAACCTCATATATATTCAATAACATTTGCTGGGAATGAAGTGGCAGATCTTTGTTATTTAAAACAAATTCATCTTCAGAAGAAGATTCCAAAGTGTTGAAATTTTCTATTAACGAATAGAAGAAATAACGTAATTGCTATACCAGAATTTAAAATGTAATTAAAGGTAAGTATTACTAACCTCTTAACGAATTACTATCGCTATTTTGCACATCTTCTTGTACAGCACCAACAACCTCCATATCGGTATCCTCGAACGGTCTCTAAAAAGCCATGTTTCAAAACCACTAATACACTTAATATTCCAGGTGGAATAACAATTTGAACTATTTAAAACTACAAGAATACCCTATTTATATATAGGGCTTATTGCAGTTCTAATTACTATAATTAGCGAAAGTTTAGTATTATATACCACCAGGTCCAATTTCCAAACCAAATAAAACTTTCACCCTTTTATAATTTACTTTTAACGCTGTGTATATAAATAATTATATCCTGAACTAACTTTAATGCATTTTTAAGGAGACGGAACTTTAATTAGCATGATTTATAGATTCATATGAAATACCGTTGCATTCAAAACAGAAAGTCATAATTATCTTTAATAGTGTTTTCAATACATAACTTCGGACGTCGAACGCCCGGCCGGCCCTGGAACTGCGATCCCCTGCATACTTCACCTGTTAAGTTGTAGTTAATCCTAAAAGATTTAAGGTATTCGTACTTTGCAGCTACTGGCGAGCCCGAGGCGAGCCAACTATAGTACGCTGCAATTAGACCCAAACCTCAACATCCAAAGTAAAAGTTTCCCTCCAGCTCCAAATTGTTCTATACAGTCCACATATTGTTTGGTAAAAAGTTACACCATTTTAAGCCTCGGGTTTGGGGGGTGGGAGGGGGAGAAGTTAGTAAATTAGTAGTTTTTATCAGTTTTTCTTAAATATTTCGAAAACTATGCGGTTTAGCGCGAAAAGTGTTATATACAAAAATAATCTACATTAAATTGCAAACAAAAATGGTCCTGCGCATAATCTTGCTAAAGTGAATGGTTCCAGAGTTACGGAGGGTGTAAATGTAGAAATTTTTTAGATTTTTTGGAAAAAATATGACATCACTAAGGAAACTAATTTTTTTGTTCTGCTGTCATTTTTGTTATTGTTTGTCTTTAGAATACTGTGCGAACTATGTGATAATCACAGGATTGTGTTTTGTTAAAGCAAATTGCGATTTTAGTGGCCGGTGGTATGTTAGTGATAAGCCCTTGAAGGAACGACAACCTCACCACCTTCTCAAGGGGCGCTACTTTTTAAGGGAATAGAGGCTTCCACAGGCCTAGGCCATATAAACCTGTGGTACGGAGAAACCCACTCTGAACTTTCTCTGGACAATGCCGCATTAAGAATGAATATCTTTCCAACATAAATGATTTTAAAATATAAAAATATTATTGGTATAATAATTATGATACATAATTATATAATTTTTAATCATAATATTTTTAAAACTGCAGCTTTTGGAGGTTTTTCTTTAGAAAATAGGCATATTTGGCTGTATATTGCAACCACATTTTATTAAAAAATTTTAAGTTCATAAACAGAGTTCAATAATAATATTGAATAAAAATGTAGAATGTTAAATGCGACCTTAAGTTAGTGTAAAGTATTCATCAGTATTCGGACGCATTCGTCTTTGCAAGCGCACACTATGAGGGAAAGTAATTCCTGGGGAGCTGCAGGACGTACTGTTGTAATTGGTCTCAGGTGTTCGCAAATCTTCTTCCACCCCCACTCGAGCGGATTCTTCTTCTCATTCAGCCACTGCTGCACCTGGTGGTAGGTTCTAAATGAATGCTGCCTAGAAGCTGCTGAAGTTGGGGGGAAGTGCAGCCAACTTGAACAATGAATGTATAGGCTGTTTTGCAATATCCTGCAAGTAACACTGGTAGCGAAAACAATCTAGATCTTCAGTGTCCTTGGCTCCAAACATCGCAAGAAGGAAATGCTTTCCAACGTCAGCCACTGCACTGGGGTCAGCTTTGGGGTTTCAACACACACTCCGCCATAATTCACACACCTTCAAGTGATTATCACATAGTTCGCACAGTATTCTAAAGACGAACAATAACAAAAATGACAGCAGAACAACAAAAATTAGTTTCCTTAATGATGTCATATTTTTTCCAAAAAATCTAAAAAATTTCTACATTTACACCCTCCGTAACTCTGGAACCGTTCACTTTTCATTTTTGTTCGCAATTTAATGTAGATTATTTTTGTATATAACACTTTTCGAGCTAAACCGCACAGTTTTCGAAATATTTAAGAAAAACTGATAAAAACTACTAATTTACTAACTTCTCCCCCCTCCCCCCCCTAAACCCGAAGCTTAAAATGGTGTAACTTTTTACCAAACAATATGTGGAATGTATAGAACAATTTGGAGTTGAAGGGAAACTTTTACTTTGGATGTTGAGGTTAGGCCGTTTTTTGGACTAATTTCACCGTACTACTAGCCGTGCGGTCGACTATACCTACGATCATTAGGACTGCATGATAATAAAAAGAAATACATATATCTTTTGGCCTAATAGTAACCGAGTTGAATTCATTTTGCATGTACTAAAATGCCGTAAGAATCGGCAATCATTTATAAAATGATTAAATAAATCACTTTTAATAAATCACTGTTAGCTCACAATAATATTGTCTGATTCATCGACTAATTATGTACTGTACCTACCGTTTTTCATTATTCTTTATTGTTCGATTTCAACATATGCATGTTTATATTCAGATGCATGGTGTTTGAATTGCAAACTTAATTAAATATTCAAATCCAAGTTTTTTTGTATAGAATTTTATTTGCCTTAATTTTAGTCAATTGCGTTGGTCAGTTCTGGTAACTCGGGAAACGTCTATTTAAAATCGTTCATTTCTAAATTAAAAGCAAAGTGTCGCTTTTTTCACTGAGTGAAAAAAGTGGCACTTCACACTCTGAAATTAATTTTAAGAAGCCTACTTTTTTAGATGAAATTTAAAAAAATATATTATCTCGTGATACCATGACAGACATCGCATTTTCCAGTTGAACGTTTGGGAAATTAGAAAATAGTTATTTATAATAGACTAGCGGAACCGACAGACGGTCTCCAGCCGTTTAGGAAGAGTACAGTGACATACACACGTACAGAAGAATTATATACAGTGCTTTCGTAAAGTAGTGAATAAATTCGTTAAAAATTCAAGGAATAACTTTTGGAAAAAACGCTCGCACCAGTCGATTTTAATTTTTATTTGAGCATTTCTTGAAATAAAATGCGTATGAGGTATGGCAACCTTCTTTTTTATTACGGAATTTGAAAAAATGCTCTTTTTACTTACGTTAAGCTGATTTTTTAGTATAGGTCAGGTGATCAAAAATTAAGAAAAAAATTTTAGGTTGCAAAATACTAAATTTAATTGCAATGACTATTCAACTCACCCCCTTCAAGTTAACTATTCACCAATCATAATTTAGTATTTATGTCATTTGCCACCAATCAGCGTAAAATTGTTCAACAATTCCGCTAGCGGAGTTTTAATGACAATTTTTTTCCCTTCCTGTGACATTTATTTAACTTCCTGTAAAATTAATCAAATATGATATTAGAAAAGTCAAATTTGACAAACAATTTATTTAACGTCAACAGATTTTTATTTTCAAAGAGGACGTGATAAAATTGATTAATTACTAAGAAATGTCAATTTTGTTCGTTGAATAGTCCTTCAAATGCCGCTTGCAGCCGACGAATTGCATGAATTTTGTCAAAATGTTTATTCGTGTTTATTGCTTCAAAATTGGTCTCGTGCTGTCGCACTCGACCAATTTATATCGAAGCAATAAACACTCATACACTTTGACAAAAATTTTCGGCAATTCGTCGACCGCTCGCGGTATTGTATATGATAATTTCAAAAATAACTAAATTAAATGTACAAATTGTGCACCGTTGTCTGCCTGACAGTAACTAAGGTGACCGACATGTCTTTTATTGATTACTGTCATCGATAAAAGCGTAAAATCGTACTTCTTAAAATAAAATTTACTATTTTGCATTAATTTTTGGTCATGTGACCTATAGCCAAAAATTACCTTAGCGTAAGTGAAAAGATGCGTTCTTTTAAATTACGTAATAAAAAAAGAGGGTTGCCATTTAAAAAAAACATCCATTACGTCATACCTGTATGTATGCATTTTATTTAAAAAAAATGCTCAAATAAAAATAAAAATTGACGGGTCAGAGCGTTTTTTACAAAAGTTTTCCTTGAATTTTTAACGAATTTATCCACTACTTTACGAAAGCACTGTATATAAAGATTGGGGTAGATGAACTCGGTAAAGCTCGTTGTTCCAGATTTATTTAATTTTTGTATTGATTTGATATTCTTATACTTCAATTTGACATATAAGTACCTAATGTAATTTCGTACGTTAAACGTCATTACTTTTCATATTAGTGTTATGATAAACCGTTTCTAATCCAACTGACTAATGTTAAACGGTGTGTTAATGATTAAGACAAAAAAATGTAGTTTCGATTTTGTTACGTTACGTCATTGTATAATTATAACCATTAATTCTTTGTGATTAAAACAAAATAGCTGCGATTTTTAATTTAACGCACTATATAAAAACATGTACATATATGGGAATTTGAAGTGAAGTTTAGATCATTTTTTTTGGAGGAAAATTTGTAGAAAGTATTGCATTTCTAGAATAACAATTCTGCAACAGATTTATTGGAATGCCTTACATTATGAATTCCAATGTAATTTTCTTTAAATAGAATCTAAGTGCGATAACGGTAATGGCAATTTAAGGGCTCATTATTTGATTATGAAGAAATGTAATAAAATCATTAACCAGCTGACCAATAAGCGAAGTAATGAAAATATCTCTACCTTTTCCCCAAATCTTTAAATAGGTACTTGGTACTTTAATTATAGCAATTCCGTATTTGCTATTATCGTAGCGCATTCGGTGGTGATACTGTGCTTGCAGTGTATTTATATTATAATCCTATAGTCTACGATTTAAAATTGCTAAAGCTAAATGTTTAAGCATATCCAGAAAAAGCAAAAAAAATGCTTATGAAACAAGTGAGAATGCGGTGAGTACAAAGTTTTATTAATTGGATAATAGCAATATCTTTAGTATGTATTAAAATTATATGTAAATTCAGCAGGCATAGCTAAAGACCTAATATATTTGTCATATTCAACGGTATTTTTTATATTGATAGCCCAAAAAATGTTATACGAGACTTGATCGTTAAGTGCTTTACAGGAACAGTCCTCAAAAAAAAGCAGAGCTTGGCGCTTCGAGCCTCATTCTAACTTTTTTCGGCCTGTTCTAAGGCACTTACCCATCTTATAACGTAATATACTAATGCTTAAGTGAAACTACAGTAATGCTACTATACTATTCTAAAAGGAATCGTTCAGTAGTTAATAATTTATAACTGCACAATCCATCAATAATTTTTTTATTGCAAATATGTAGTCTGGCAAAACAATCTTATTGTGGATATTACAAACTTTGAGGTTAAAATGCACAAACCAATAATATAACTGCTTCCAAGTATCACATTTAGTTTTAGAATACTACCATGGAGACACTCCATGGTTATTACAATCTGTGCTATAGTTCTCTATCAGGTTTTACAGAGGCTCCATCTATGTAAAATTGGTTGCATTACGAAGTAACCAGAAAATGTTGCTAAATATGGCGGTCGTTTTAAATTTCTACAGGCCTTATGGGGTAAACTATTGTCCTGAACTACTAATTAACAAATCGTTTATTTGTAATTTATTTTAGTTATATACTTTTAAATGCACTTGGAGAGTAGACTCAGATAGGTTATTTTGTATGCAAATTAAAAATGAGCAGTTTAAATTATGAAGTAGTAGGGTTACTTTTCTTTATTTTTTGCGAGCTTTTCTAATCACTTTTTAAAATGAAATGCATATCAAAATGTATATCAATCTCATCACTTATCTATATATTTAAAACGTGAAGCATTTTCTTTCGACATCTATTTTGAGACTTCCACCGGGCCGATTTCGATAATTCTTTTTTTAAATGAAAGCCTTTACCGTGTAGATGTGCACAAAAGTCCTAAATTGAAAGTAAATTGATAATTTTTCGAGAAAAACCATTATACTTTAGCTCTCAAGTGGTTGCAGCCGGCTATGCAGTAGCAGTAAACCAGGTATATTCTTGAGGTAAGCCTGCGGCGTTCTCCCGATTATTGCAATGGACTACTGCAGCTACTAAATGTTTATTTGAAATCAACGGTCTGCTGATTTGTGAGACAAACGTCAAAATACATGTAAAATGACAGTTAAAGAAAATCGGCATTGCTCAGATACTGTAAGGTGTTTTTCTGCTTATTATAATTATGTGGACGTGCTTATTTACTCACTGGTTCATTGCTTTCCCTATTGGTACAAGCATACGTACATATATTGTTAAAACGTCTTTCGATGTTATCCAACACCTGTTTTTCATACTCTTCAATCTTCACAGTTTCTTTCTTTTAAGTTGTATTCAGTCATCGCTTTTCTAATCTATGATTTCAAAGTTTATTCTATATGTATAATATTCGTCACAACCAGTATTTAGCTATGGTCAAGTGTAGCAATGTCACATGCAAGTAGTTTTGAAAACTTAAAAATTCTAATTTTACGTGATGGATAGTGCCATACGTTAAACATTGTCTATAAAGAAGTTTTGTGAATTACAAAATATTTTTCAATGGGTTCCATTAGTGGTTTGTTATTTACTGTGGCTCGACGATGATATTTAAATTGCAGTTGCTCTCAAGACAAATACGTGTTATAATAGTAATTTTTAAAAATGCAGCATCAGTACAATAAGGACATATTGTTTTGAATTTACATAAGGGCTCACCTGAGAGAATATTCTAATGCCGAATAGTTTTCCAAACTTCTCTTGAAACTCGGCAAAGAAAACCTATGTCAAGCCGTGACAGATATCGCCAGTCTCACTAACATAATATATTCTGATATCAAGAACATAACAGCAAAACCTGTGTCCTGGCTTTGAAGAAGGGCGAGTGTCACTCTGAAGAATGATAAGGCATAAAAATCAGCAACACACACCTCGGGGCCTTTCATTTAGAAGAAAATATCTATCAATCGATTAACACTGTGGTGGCGGCAGATGACACAGTGCACTGCCACGTTGACTTTCTCCACACTCTCTACCCTCCCGGACTTTTTCCAAATCGTCTGGCTTTGACGATCTATAAGGTGCAGGTACAGTGGCTGAATCAGGCTGGGGTCGACTTGAGGGAAGACTGTTTTTCCTCGATCAACTTTATCTAGACTGTTTAGGGGTCAGTTTTCCAAACAACTTAGTGGTGCTCAAACCAGACGGTAAAACATCCAATATTGTCTACAAAGAAGTGCTGTTCCCCTCTATTCGACGGGATTGGCTTCTACTTCACAGATCGTTACATAATAGAATCTGGGGAAGGTAAGAAGTTGTAATTCTCCATATTAATTCTTTTTACACGTAGGGTCAAACCATTTTCAGGGCTTTTCGAAATTCATTCCTCCAAAGGAGCTAAATGTGGTAGACCTGTTTTTGTAAAGCTCTACAACGAGGAAACTACTACAGGCGAGAAGCTGAAATTCGATATGTTAGTTCGTTTTACAAATCAGATCAAGTAAATGTCAATGTTTTACAAAATAGGAAGTATAGGAAGTTAACATTGTGCATATTAGAACATTTTTCAAATCGGGTCAAATCAGTTTTAGGGTTTTGGAGAATTCATTCCCGAAAGGGGTTAAATGAAACAAATCTGTTTGTCAAAATATTGCCACGGGAAAACTACTACAGGCAGAAGTTGAAATTCGGCATTTTATATCGTTTTACTAATCGAAAATAATTTTTAGAGTTTTTCGAAATATAAATATAAATGTGACTCAAGCTACTACGCAGAAGCTATCTACTACGCCTGTTGTACACGTTAACAACAATCATCTAAATTCTGTAGTTACACCTTCAGTTTTAGGGTTTTGGAGAATTCATTCCCGAAAGGGGTTAAATGAAACAAATCTGTTTGTCAAAATATTGCCACGGGAAAACTACTACAGGCAGTAAGTTGAAATTCGGCATTTTACATCGTTTTACTAATCGAAATAGTTATTTACCTAACAAGTTCGGGAAGTTAGTTTTCCCGAATGAGCACTTTGTTTGCAGCACGACCGAAGGGAGTGCTGCATGTAGTACGAATTCGGGAAAATTCTTCCCGAAAGAGGTAGGTACAATGTTTTTTGTAACGAATAACTCAAAATATTTAAAAAAGTTAAAAAAATATTATTTAGTGTTTTACAACTTTACTGAGTTGGCAGCACAAATTACTAAATTTTTATACGTATCCTAGCACCTGTTAGCTTTTGTTGACGTTTACAGCGCCCCTGGAACACACAATTGCCATAGTTTTTGTGGGAAAGTAAAAAACACCCCGGTGCGGGAAAAGTCATTTTCGGCGCATCGGGAATGACCGGGAAATATGAATTTTGAAATCATGAGTGCAAAAATAATTTTTAGAGTTTTTCGAAATACATCCCCTCAAGCTGGTTAAATAGAGCAGAAGTGTTCTTCTAAAAATAGCCACAAAGTCATTATTACAGGCAGGAAATTGAAATTTGGCATATTAAATCGTTTTACAAATTAGGTCAAACCAATTTCAGACTTTTCGAAATTAACTCCCGAAAGGATTAAATGGGGTAGATGTGTTTCTCTGAAGATCGCCATAATATGGTAATTGCTGCAAGTAGAAAGTTGATTCGGCACAGTAGTTCGTTTTACACATCGATTCAAGCCAGTTCGTTTTACACATCGATTCAAGTCATTTTCAGGATTTTTCGAAATGTATCCTCTCAAAGGGATTAAATGGGGTAGATATGTTTTTTAAAGATCGCCACGAGATAGATACAGGTAGAAAGTCGAAATTCGGCATATTAGTTCGTTTTACAAATCATGTCAAACTATTTTCAGGGTTTTGCAGAATGCATCTCCTCAAAAGAGTTAAATGAGATAGATTTGTATTTTAAATATTACCTTAACGAGCGAACTACTACAGATAAGAAGTTGATTTTTGCATATCAGATCGTTTTACAAATAGACCAAATCATTTCCAGGGATTTTTGGAATTCACCTCCAAAAAGTGCTACGGTGTAAATGATCTCTTAGCGGTTGATAATGTGTGAAAAAACCTTTAGTGCCGATATTCGGTTCGCGCCCATCGACATTTTTTAAGTTGGCAATTTTTTTTTTTTTTTGGTGGTGCTCGGATTTTGCAAACTCATGGCACTTCGGTCTTCGTCTCATTTTTTCGCATTCTATAATCCGATGGGGAGTTAGTCTGCTTTTGATTCTTTGTGTGCCCCATGCCGTTTGGCGAAGTTTTAGTGTACAAGCGAATATTTGGACATTAAGTCCGCGCCGATTGTCGGACTTAGTTGCAAACAAGCTTCTGAAAATGCACAAGGCCCATATTCTTGGGGCGAGTTAATTTGAAGTTTTGTCCGCTCTCGCGTGAAGTGCAACAAAATTATATATCTCTTACCTGAATATGAAAAGCAATATTTGAGTGTAAATACAATTGTATCACATAATGACAAGATTTTATAATTTCCCATAAAATTTATAGATTCGTTCAATTTCAGTGGAATATATCCACATTGCTTAATACTAAAAATATGATCAATAGATATTTCTTTGAAAAGTTTAAATGTGTCTACTGGTTTAATAGATGAGATAAGATTAATGGTACGCAATTTATTTATAACTGCTTAGATTTGGTATTAAATGGACAAGCCACAAGCCAGGCAGAAGAGTATTATTACTGTGTATACATCAACACATTCTAATATTGCACTACATTTTTGCCTTCGGAAAAGAAATTGTCCTGTACGCCTATCATTTGCGATAACAATTAATAAATCAGAAGAACAAACTATGGATAAAGTGGGAATATATCTTATTTGCCACAACCAGTATTTAGCCATGGTCAAGTATATGTAGCAATATTACGTGGGAGTAGTTTTAAAAACTTAAAAATTTAAATGTTACCTAATGGATCCTGCCACACGTTACAATGAAGTTTTCTAACTTGCAAAATATTTTGCAACGGGTCCACTAGTCTTTAATTAACTACTGTCCAAAAGCGCAGCCAAAGATATTAATTGGTTTGGTAACTAAACATGACATTTTAAAGTGCTGCGTTTTGTCCCCAAATTCCCCAGCCTTAAGCGTGTTTAACTTATTGCGTTTTTTTTAGTAAAATACTAAATAATTTAGTAAATACCGAAAATATTACTTTTACTGCTTCGACACTGGATACTGGTGATAACATGTCACTTAATCGAGTTGCAAGTGCTTTATCAGGTATAAGTGATTCAAACGAGCTTCAACGTTTTGATGAAGAACAACCTAGTGACGATGTCGATGACCGGGTCGTTGAATGTTCTTTTGACCAAATTGAACTATTTTTGGAGGAAAATGAAGAAATAGCCGCTGATGATATTGAGACGGATAATTCTGATGCTGACTGCAATTTTATAGATAACAACAAAGATTCAACGAACATAGCAAACAGTCTTGCCTTAGAAAATACACGAGTTACCATTAGTGGTAGACGAATAGTGAATATTTCGTACTTTCTTGATCAACTCAAATTTCTGAAACATAAAGGTATGGTTTTCAATAACTCAACTTTGAATTACGTGAAATTAAAAATCAATTATTTTAGGATTTGGTTGTTCCTTTTTTGACATGACTGTGGTGTCTGAGAAAAGGGAAGGATTACACAGTGTCTTTTCTTTTAAATGTGATGTTTGCAACATTGTTCAAACAGTTAGAACAGAAAAACCTGATTCAAACAAATTCATTACTGCGAATATAGCAGCTGTTGTGGGATCACTGGCGAGTGGTATTGGTTATTCTCAGTTGTGCGAAATATTCGCAAGTATGGACATTTACAAGATGTCCAATAAAACGTATTCCAAATATCACAACAAAATTGCTCCTGTTGTCGAAGAAGAACCGCAAAAATCTATGAAGATTGCTGCTGAGGAAGAAGCTAGATTAGCAATTGAATCTGGTAACGTATCAAAAGATGGAACGCCTATCATATCTGTAATTGTTGATGGTGCCTGGAGTAAACGATCCTATCGCACAAATTACAGTGCACTCTCTGGGGTGGTAAGTAATGGTATAGTTTCTTTCAGAACTTCTAAATATACTTATATTTAATTTTAAAAAACATTGATTTTCTTGAACTGCCGTTATTGTCATATCGTCCGACTTTTGAATTTATTTTATTTTATGTGTTAAATTGCGTATTAGCTTCAAAGTAACGAAATATTTTATGTATTCCCCACTGTGAAATTGTTATTTCAAAAAACCTTAAACGTTACCTATGCAAAATTTGGCATTACGAAAGTCAAGTAGGGGTTATACATATAAACTTCTAAATAAGAAAATCTTTGTCGAAATATAAAAATACACTGTCTGTATACTTTTTTATATTTTAGGCTTGTATTATCGGCGCAAAAACAAAAAAAAATTATACTTGAATATAAAAAACAAGTATTGTTATGTATGCGCCAGAACAAACAAAGGCATTGCAAACGAACACGATTGCTACAAAAATTGGAACGGTACTTCTACAGGAATGGAAGCGGCCATTATAGTGGAAGGATTTCAAAAATCTGTTGCTACACAAAATTTAATTTACGGCAAAGTAATAGGGGATGGTAACAGCAGCCGGAACCGGACATTTGGGCGCGGCCGTTTGGGCGCGAAGACACTTGGGCGCAGGGCCACTTGGGCGCGAGACATTTGGGCGCGCGGAAATTAATTAAAGTATATTAGTATTAGCCGGATTTACTATTAATAGGTCTGAAAATTTATTTTAAATAACGAAAATTACCTAAACCACGTCCAAGGAGCTGGCGGGCGGCAAAAATTTAGTATAGAATTTTATTAATACAAGTAGGTTCGACGAAAACAAGTTAGAAATTTTAACTTTCCGGTAAATACTAACAAATCTTTTGCGGAGATTTATTACAATAAAATAATAAGCAACAAAGAATAAATGAATAGAGATTGGGTACAAAGAGAGCTATCGATGAACCATCCAACCATTTGGAGATTTATCGACAGCCTGAAAACTGTTCAACGAGGAAGAAACGTTGCTTATGAACAGTTACTTGCGGGAAATGAACGAACTAAAAAAATCAAAAATTTATCCAGGCTGATAGAAGAATAAAGAATTTGGTTGAAGATTATAATAATCATATAATCATGTAGACGGCTCAAACAATAGGAAAATTGTCGAAATTTTAAGAAGCATTTCGTACAATTATGAAATGAATGCGTAGATGCTTCTTGTTTTTATTTTAAAAATTGGATATATTTTAATTTAAGAATATGTATTATAATGGTAAAAATGGCAAGAATAAATTGATCTTTTTATATTATTATTTATCATTATTCTTATTTCTGCCCTTATCTTCAGTTAGTCGGTTCATAACATAACGAAAATGATTGATTATCTTAAAATTTAACAGTTTATTGTTAAGTATTATCATTATAAACAAAACTCGAAGCCGACTAGTTTCGTTCCAAACAGAACACATATTAGAAACATATTAAAAATTCGAAGCATCGATCGATTAAATATAGCATAGTATTATTCATTTACACTATACAATGAATGTATTTCTATCTAAAATTAGTTTCAACACTTATATATAATCTATTTCAATCTTTATTTTAATTCAGAATTATTATTTCATATCTATCATACTGCCTTTTTTAGGTATTCACAATTATTTCAAAACTTATCTAATATACTACCGTCTTTATTTCTATTCGGGGGCGCAAAGCTAGTTGGCGTCCGTAGCAGAAACTAGGCTACACGTGCACCCTGGATAGCGCTAAAGAACTAGCACAACAGGCAGCCATACCATCCAATAGGGTCTTCTGGCTAAAATGCACAGAGGCACTTTGACATACACAAGTCCTTTTCAGACCTTTCCGACAAAGAATGCTGGAAACATCACAAATTTTATGTTATACACTGATTTTAAATGTTAACCTTCTATTTATATTTTTATATGTTTACTGTGCATTTCCCTTACTATACGATAAATAAATAGATAAATAATTTCTATTCGGATTTATTTCAAAATTTATCCGTATTTAAAATTAATCTCATAACGGTTTCAATAAACAATTGGATTATTCTTTTAATATTGTTTGATTAATTACATTAACTTCTTAGGATAAATAATGATTTAGTAAATGTTTGTTCATTTATGCCAAATTTAAATTATTCACACTTAATGTTTTTCTAAATCCCAATGTTGACCCTTCCTCGCGCCCAAGTGTCTCGCGCCCAAGTGTCTCGCGCCCAAGTGTCCCCGCGCCCAAACGGCCACGCCCAGACGGTCGCGCCCAAACGGCCGCGCCCAAATGTCCTAGACCGAACAGCAGCGTATATAAAAGAATATTAGCAGCTCCTTACGGCCCCAACTTTTGTTATCGACAAAATAGAATGCAGGAATCATTTGCTAAGAAATTATTTAAATAAGTTATCCGAACTCGCCAAGGACACTAGGTTTCCGGTAATTCTGAGAAAAACAGTTACCAACAGTAATACATTGAGGAGATTTAGAAATGCTGTTACCAAAGCCATCGAATATAGAAAACAAGGAGATGCACCCTTTCATGTAAAGGTAGATCTTTTAAAAAAAGATATTATCAATGGACCCAAACATATATTTGGAGAACATTCTGCTTATGACGAGTATTTTTGTAGAAAAGACAATAGAGAAGAGGTAATTACTCTATAGTTCAATAATAATTAAGTAATTTAAAAAAATATATTTTCAGGACAACATTGTTGGCGATTTGACAACAAGCGGCTTGTTTGATGTGGTTGTAACTATAAACAAACGTTTAGCAAATAATGCCTGGAGTTTACTGCACGATGTAGACACCAATTCTGCGGAAACATATAATTCCATCGTTGCTAAATTCATAGGTGGTAAACGTATTAATTTTTCTTTGCGAAATTCTTACCTGGTGAGATGTTACGGAGATGCTATTTCCTATAATGAAAATGGAAATTTTATTTGTAAAATTGAGATTGCATTATCTGGTAAAAGCCCTGGGAGATATACAAAAATGTTTTATCAAAGACGCAGGAAAGCAATGGAAATTAATAACGCAAGTAGGTTTTTGTCTTTGTTTCCCAAATTCCTTTTATAAATTTATAAAACTAACGCAGATATACTTTCAGAAAAACCACTAAAAAGAAAACTGTTTGCTTCAACCGACGAACACTACGGTCCCGAAGCTTCTACATCGATCGAAACGTTGGTAGATATGTCACCCGTAGAGTATGAAGCGAAATCGACGCAGTTTCTA
This sequence comes from Agriotes lineatus, assembly GCA_940337035.1. Lineage (NCBI taxonomy): Eukaryota > Metazoa > Arthropoda > Insecta > Coleoptera > Elateridae > Agriotes > Agriotes lineatus. The sequence continues at coordinate 33,882 of CALNHX010008788.1, forward strand.
CAAGAATTAAATATTATAAATAGAGTACACATTTTCGAAAATACTGTAATGCAATCCAATAGTAATTTGTGGAGGGTAGAAAGAAGGAAAAGAGTAACTGCTTCAAATTTTGGGAAAATATGTAAATTACGAAAAAGTACCTCTACTGCCAAAACGGTTGCTTCGTTATTATACAGCACGTTCAGAGGAAGTAGTGCTACGGATTTTGGGCTGCATAGCGAAGACATTGCTATATCATTGTTTGAGAAACAATACGGCAAAACGGTGAAAAGGAGTGGTCTAATTGTTGACGACGATTCACATTAGTTAGCATGTTCTCCGGACGGATTAATAGACGAAGATTGTATTATAGAAATTAAAAGTTCCGAAAAAAGTGGAAGTCTTTGTCCAATTGAAGCGGCTGAGCAACACAAAATAGATTTTTGCGAATTTAAGGATGCCAAACTAATACTTATAAGAAATCATAATTATTACTATCAGGTACAGGGCATTCTACATATCAGCAAAAGAAACCTTTGTTATTTTATAAATTATACCGAAGGAGGAATACATGTGGGGGAAATTGCTAGGTAAAATAATATCTATTGATTGTCTTATTGTGTTTCTTTTTCTTATGTCAGTTAAAATAATACGCTAACATACATAACTATAAACTGTTTTTAATATGTACGTTTTTTATTACAGAGATGACAAATTTTGGACCGAGCATATGGAAAAAAAATTGTGCGAATTTTACATGAAATCGTTATTGCCAGAGCTAGTTGACTCCAGGAGATCTCGTAAAAAAACATTAGATGCGCTTACATGCCTTGATGCAACAAGTATGCCATCACTTTGGCGATGTTGTGATACACAAGAGGTAATTTCATTTGGCGATTAAAAACACAAAAATACTTGTATGTTATTTGTCTAAAAAAAGTGGAAATAAGCTTTTCCATCGTTTTTAAACACGCCGAAAATATATTTAATATGTATATTTCGTCACTTCCAAGCCTGAATAAAGTGTGAGGGGAATTGATGTGATTAGTTGTCAGTGAATTTTATGACCCCGCTGCAGAGTACGTAACTTTACTAATCATCCGCTGCAGTTTAAAAACGCTGCACAAATTGTTTGTTGTAAATTCGATGTTTACACAGCAATAGCTTCCATTGCTTGCTTCACCATTCTATCTTCTCCCTTCTGTGTACATGTCCCAGCCATCCTAGTTGCCTTTCTTGGACCACTGCTTCCACTGCTTTTACGTTCAGTTGTTCCCTGTATGCCATGTTCCTGATTCTGTCTTGTTTAGTTTTTCCCTCTATTTTTCTCCAGAACCTCATTTCTGTGCTTGTAAGTCTGCTCTTATGTTTTTCTGTGATCGTCCACGATTCGCTGCCGTAAATGAATGCCGGGTACACCACTTTTTTTACTACCTCTACTTTCGTCTTTTTTGGTATTTCGGTTTTCCCCAGAAAGGTGTTTTTTATCATGTTAAAAGTTCTTCCTACCACGGCAGTGCGTTCGCTTATTTCGTCGTCTATCTTCCCATTGCTACTAATATATGTCCCCAGATATTTGAATTTGGTCACTTGCTCTATTTTCTTATTTTCTATTGCAATATTGTGCCTTCTCTCCCCTGCTGCTATTATCATTGTCTTCGTTTTTTCTGTATTAATTTTCATGTTTGCTTTTTGCATCGCCTTGTTATATATATTCAGGTTATGTTGCAGCTCTCTCTCTAATCTTGCTATTACCACCATATCATCTGCATATAGGAGTTCCGACATTTGTACCATTTCCATTTTCCACCTCCCTACTTTATAATTTTTCGTTTTCATTCTACTTTCTTTGACTACGATTTAGATACGGTTTTTAAATTATTCCGGGTTTAAATGAATGTCAAAGTATATTGTCAGTATTGATTTTGGTATTACAGGGTTTTCCGATTGCTTTTCACCATATATCAATTGTGTTTCCCCACTCATCGAATGAAATTCACATTTGTCAAATGTATTTCACCTTTTATCAAACAAGTTCCCTTTGTATCAAAACAATTTCCATTTGTGTCAATTGAGTTTCCCTTCAACATCTGTCAAACATGGAACGTGCAAGAAGGCAAAACAGCAAAATAAGCAATGAGGTGGATGGATTAATTATTAATTTTATGAATCAGGGACTATCTTTTATGGGAAGACAGTTTAACGTGAAACCCAATGCAGTGAGAAAATTGTATCCAAAACATTTACAACATATACAGTCGTACTTGGGTGATTGTGTTTACACAGGAGTGAAATTCTTACATAATTAATTTATGATATGTACTTCATAATACTGCATATCATATAACCACAATTGTTTGTGTAATAGTTACATGGGTAGTGTTCATTTAAATAAATATGGTTTAGTTCTAGTGAAAACGGGAAACACATTTGATACGTTGTGAAAGTGTTTTGACAAAAGGGAAATACATTTGATATAATTTTGACAGATGTTGACAAATGGGAATTACATTTGACAAATGGTGAAACACAATTGATACAAGGTGAAAAGCAATCGGAAAACCCTGTATTTGTGTTTATTCACCCTTTTACATGACTATTTTCTAAAAAGTGCCACTCTTGTAGTTAATATTTAGTCAATTAAAAAAGCACATTTTATTAATTTCTACCTGATCTACATTGTATATAAGCACAACATATTCGTAAGCCGCAAGTAATATAGTTAAGATTCATATTAATGTAGCCAGGCATCTTCCAAGTTGGTTCAGACAGGCAGAAATAACATTACAATTTTATTAAATTTCAAATCTTGTAAAATGTGTTGCCTACCCCCTGTCCTTATGAGCCTTAACGCAGACAATATAGAACTAACAAAAACAAAGCATTTTCACTTCAACAAGTATTTTCAGAGTGTGGGCATTGACGTGGTCAATAGAATTTCAGTTGACATTAATCGTACATTTAATAACTCACATAGGTAATCGGCATTCCTTCTACTTTTATCCTGTTACTGAAGCTGAAATACGAAATTTTACAAGAAGTAAAATTCCTAAAAAAATGCAACCTGCTTCTTGAAAACATGTCAGTTATGTGACTATTAAATTATTTAACCTTACTCCTACGGAAATAAAAATTTCTAAAGTCCTGGTTCATGCAAAGTCAAAATTACAATTCTGAGCGTGTTGTTGGATTTTTATGCTTATCTGTCCAAAACCTACATCTAATCAATTTGCATATATTGAAAAGGTTATGTTCTTTTAATTTAATATAATTAATTAAATAAATGATTAAGAACCACCTCGCAAATATTTTATTTACCCTATAAAATTCTATGTCGATTAAAAGGAGTTGTAATTTACTAACTCGTTGAAATAAATGGTTATACGCCATGTTGCTATTTTATTTATGTGCAAGTATTAACAATTATTATGGCTAGCTCAAATTTCGGTAAAGCATTTACTCTTTCTCTCGATTAGGTTCAATTGGGCTGAATGTATAATTATTAATTTGACTAGATACGGTTCTGTACTTTGACTTCGCACTACTGCGCACAAGCAAATACTCGAAAGTAGGTCATACGTTAAATTAAAATGGTTTCCGCTTGCAAGGTGCGATCGTAATTTAAAAAAACAAAGTGAAAATTTATCACTGTTCCACCGGTAAATATTTGAATTTAGCTGTTTCGCGGCATTAACATCATTTGTTTTTCTAGCATTTGTTAAAGGGGGCCCACATCCATGTACCAATTGTTTTATTTGGCGTCGTTTTAGGATCTAACGGTCACATAACCCCAAATTATGGAGTTGGGCTATTCTGCGGTCTGGATTCACTTTACAGCAATGAATATGGCTTGTATTGCCTTGGGTATGACTCTTGGTGCACATGCATAAACTTCCTGGTGCTCACTTAGCTTATTATATGCATATACAGTACCTGTGGTTGCCGAACTTATCAGGATCGAAGACGACGCTGATCTCGTACTCGAACTGCTATGAACCTGATGCTGCTGCAACTCCTCGAGCACGTCCTCACGTAGCTGCTTGCTGCTCTGGAGTCTTCCCCTCTGGGCTGTCTCGGCTTGCAGGCCTCCACGCAGAGATAGTAACGGGCTGCTTCCGATGTTAGGTTATGGTCACTCGGGCTCGGAGAACTTTACAACTTCAGGTGTTGGATTTCGATGAAAATAACACCACACGACCACAAAATTGCACTGATTTGAATGGTATAATTTTTATATTTAAAATAATTTGTTTGTTATATGAAAATTAACTTTATTTGGGAGTACATTTTACAACATGTCAATTCTTGCATTAATTCAATTGTGCTCTTAATATCCGCTATAAACAATTGCTAGTTTTAATCTTAAATAAAAACGGATGTAAATCAAGTTCAAAATGCTTACTTATAAATATAACTTTGTCTAAAAACTACAACTTATGTATTAATTCTTATTCTAATTTTATGGTCCACATTTATAATTAGTTAATCGAGTCTTTGCGTCACTACACGTTTGTTAATTTGCTTTAAATTGTTCACATAAGTCACTGCACTGATTAATTTTATGAGGGTACTTCCTTCACCAAGGCCTTGTCCCTTGATTTCACTTGTTTTTAGTGCATCTGCTGTGTCCTTTTCTTGAATTTTTTATTACCCTGGCTTTTTGACTCTTACAACTTTCCTTCAAATGCCTTAATTTTAACCTTCTTAGCTGCTCGTTGCAACGTTCATTAGCTTATCTAGCTTTTCCTACCTTTCTTTTAAAACCCTGACAAACATTTCACTGTTTAACTTTCCTTGAATTATTCGCTTCAATTTATTGCCTTTGCAAACCATTTTGTAATTAATAGTTCGGCCATTACTTTGCACAAACTTCATATTTTAAATTTTATCTACCATTCAACTTACATCCTTGTGAGAATCGAGCTTTGATTAAACCGTTTTTTATTTAATTAGACTGCTATTAATTGGCATATATTTACCAATGCATTCAATCTATTAAATCCTAAGTTTAGCCTTGCAGTTATATAAAATACCTCACTCTGAGCTTTAGTGAAATGTCCATTAGTTTGGCAATGCTATCAGAGTTGAGTTTGTAGGGCTTAATACCATCTCAGTATTGCTCAATAGTTTCCATGTAGGGCTTCTATAGCTGCTTTTTGTTGCCTGCTGCATTTGCGCCGCTTTTATATGGAGACTGACCAAGTCTGGTATTATTTAGTGTAATCAATTTTTATTGCAAGCCGTCCCTGTGCATAAGCGTCGTAATTGTAAAGACAGTATTGCATGTTGGTCTCGGTTCGCTACGCTCAAGCTTTGGCTTCTATGGCTTTAAGTCTGTATTTTATTTGCATATTAAAATGTTGGGCCTTTAAATATTAAAATATATTAAAAATATTACAGCATGCAGAAAATGGTATATTATTTATTACACTTTCAATTTCAGTACAGCATAGAGACTTATGCCTAACCTTATAGATTACGACTTCCGCAATTGTATCTGTAAAGTTGCATATACTACTTTGATACCTTGAAAATTTTGATTGAAGGTATTACAATGGTACATCCGTAAAACATATTTTTGAAAATTTTTGGTCGGTCTTCAGGTAGCCATAACAGAAAACACAATGCAAGTTTTGAGCTTTGCATTAAAATATTATGCTGAGTTTTGGATATTTAGGCATCATTATTTATTGAATTTCCCAAACGACATGCAGTAATTTTGCATTCTTGCAGTCACATGTCTATAAGTGAACATCGCTTCCAACGTGGAAGTTCAAGGGTGTTATTAAAACTACTCTTTAATTTAAAAGAGTAGTAAAATGAAGATAACTTAAGCGTTGTATTATGGATTGTATTCCAAATATAGACTTGCAATGCGAGGCATACCTAACTACACGTTGAAGTTTAATCGATTAAATCTGGGCATCAACTGAATATCGTGTATTCTGCAATTTCTTATTATTGTCAGTACAAAGCAAGCAAGTGCTATCTAGAAACTTTCACTATGGTGTCATACGTTTGGCCCATCTGCTTTCCGTTAGTTGTCTTGTGAATATTATTATATTCTACCCTTTGCTGGTGAACACCAAGTGGAGTTGTAGCTGTCTATGTTAGAACTGGAGCTGGTGTGTAAGCTGCCTATTGCTTTGGCTGCTGTTCGTAAAATTTTTACTGTCAGGTCAGAGCGTTGCAATTTTTGGAGGTTAGAAAATGATTTACCATCGATTTTAGTGTAGGTATAATTTGAATAATTCATTTACATTAGAGAAATGTTATCTTAATTTCGTTACTCACATGATCTCAGTCTATTAAACTACGATTTACTGCCTCTTTATCAATTTTTAAATACATTAATTGCCAAATTTCTTGACTTTTAACCTTATACGACATAGCCATTCTACCTAGCTTATTTGCGGGGGACAAAAATTAGAACTAATATTAGAATGTAGTAATTTCTAAGCTTCATATTGGTAACAACTTCTGACATCTAAAAAACTGATATTAACTTGTTAACCTGATTTATTTAAAATGAGAGGATACATTAGTGGAGTGTTAAACATTTTCAAAATTTTAGTAATTAAGTAAGTTACGTGTTCGGAAAATTAATTCAGGCAACAGTTGTTTGGGGATAAAAAACCCTCGATAGTAGGACTTGATGGTAAAGAAGGCACTCTAACTCGTAGCAATTTTTTTTAAGTTGACACGGGAATAGCTCGCAAATTACCACTACCGATTTTCCTTTCCCTTCCGGACAATGCCTTCGGCGCACACGAGAATTGTAACGTCTAGCAGAAATCCGCAAATTGCGAAGAACTGCACGTCGTAACTGATTACAGGACTATAAGCAAGCTTCATGAGTCAGACACTTAACATCTTTCAGAAAATAATACACACAATTCGGATTAGCAACTCGAGATGTCAAACACATGTTTTACTACAAAGATGCTTAGATATGAAAAATGGTGTATTCATGTGCCTGGTTGATTACGAGAAAGCGTTTGACACAATTCAACACGAAAGACTAGTCCAAATACTTAGAGACAAAGGAATCGATAAACATGACATTCGAATTATACAAAATTTATATTGGAATCAAACGGCAGCTATCAAGAGAGATAATGAGATACCTAACAGAAAACATCGAAATGCAGACAGGAGTAAAAGACAAGGATGTGTGTTATTACTTGTGCTATTTAATATATACTCCGAAGTCATATTCAAAGAAGCACTACATGGAGTAAACGCTGGCATAACAATCAACGACACACTGATGCTAGCCGACGAAATCTCAGATTTACAAAGAATGGTCGAACGGTTGAATAAAATCAGTCAAGAATATGGCCTGAAAATCAATACAAATAAAACAAAATTCATGGTAATTGTCAGGCCATTTTGTTTTTCCCGGTAATTCAATTAACTACATAAATCTTTAGAACAGTTTTGGTACATAATTGGCGAGTTCGCCTGTATTTATAGTCCATTTTAGCGATATCCCATCTCATAATACTGCAACGTTTAGCATCAAGCATAGCCATTCGTAAACTTTGTACACTCCTTGTATCGCTGTTTTTTATTCGTAACCTTTGTACAACCCTTGCTTAGTTGCTTCGTGCAGCTGCATGCCCCTTCAGTCGGGAGAGCGTTGATTTCCAAGTTATTTAAAATTTAGCCAGTGAGTGCAAGGGAAGGTCTCTATCTCTTACGCTTTCTATCGATCCCGCGTTGCCAGCTGTGTGTAGCTCGCGCCGTGATTGGGCGCTTCTGTTGGCGTGACGGCGCATTAATTTCGCGCGAAGTTCCGCTTGGTGTCTGGTTTGTTGAGTCAGTTGAGCCCCAGCCACGAGTTAATAAAGTCGTCATAGCGTGCTGTGTGAAGAAATTGAAGAGCTGGAAAAAGTGTATGATTCAAGAAACATACATAAAACAATAAAAGAAATATGCAATGTACGAAAAAATAAGAAGTACGGCTTGCTTACAGACAAACATGGAATGATTATTACGACCATAGAATAAAAGCTTGCCAGGTGGAAGGAATATATGGAAGAATTATATGACGATGAAAGAGCGGAACTAACAAACTTAACAAACAAAGAAGAGGCCCCAGAAATTACAAAGGATGAGATTATGAATGCAATAAATAAATTCAAAAATAATAAAGCGGTAGGGTCAGACAAAATTCCTACAGAATTGATAAAACTCATTAACGAAGGAAACGTAGAATATGTTGGTAACGTTATTTAATGCATTTTATAAGACACGAAATATTCCACAAGAGTGGCTAAAATCTACATTTGTTACACTCTCCAAAACAGTACATCCAAGAAAGTGTGAAGATTATAGAAACAGCAGTCTATTAAGTCACACCCTGAAAATATTCTTAAAAATTGTACATTTCCGCATATACACCAAATGTGAATTCATCCTGTCAGCGACGCAGTTAGGCTTTAGAAATGGATATGGAACACGTGAAGCGCTATTTGCCCTGAATATAATAGCCGAACGATGCTTAGATGTTAACAAGGATGTTTTTGTAGGATTCATAGATTATACGAAAGCCTTTGATCGAATTCGGCATAATAAACTTGTAGAAATTCTTCACCAAATAAAACTAGATAGGCAAGATATACAGCTCATTGCAAATGTATACTGGAAACAAACGGCCCAGGTCCGTACAACAGAAGGCAACACTGAAGAAATAAGTATTAAACGAGAAGTTAGGCAAGGGTGCATTCTTTCCCCATTGTTGTTTAATATCTACTCTGAGATAATATTTAAAACAGCGTTAGAAGACAGCACAGAAGGTATACAAATCAATGGTGTTGTAACAAACAACTTACGATATGCTGACGACTCCGTCCTTATCGGCGAAACAGAACAACAGCTTCAAACTCTCTTTAACCGAGTATACGAAACCAGTAAAGATTACGGACTAGATATGAATCTTAAAAAAACGAAATACATGATAATTACAAAAAACAGTTGAGACTGGCGGGAATACTAGTAAACAAGCAAACAATAGAGTTAACAACCACATATAAATATCTAGGCACCATAATCAGTAGTGAAGGAAGACAACAACTGAAAGTTAGAAGTCGTATCGGTCAAGCTAGATATACGTTTAATAAACTAAAACCCATATTGCATAACTGCAATTTAAATCTACAGTTAAGAAAGCGGTTTTTAGAGTGTTATGTGTTTTCGGTGCTGCTGTACGGAATGGAGGCTTGGACGTTAACCCACGATCTATGTAATAAGATCAATGCTTTTGAAATGTGGGCGTACAGACGCATGCTGAGGGTACCATGGACGGACAGAGTGACCAATGCGAAGATATTAAAAAGAATGAATAACTGTTCTCTTAAAATGATGTCCACTATCAAACAGCGGAAGTTGGAATATATTGGTCACATGCTGAGAGGGAAAAAATACGAATTACTGCAGCTTATACTGCAAGGCCGAATTGAAGGAATCAGAGGTCCTGGTCGCAAAAGCCAGCATGTGCATTTAAATTGAATACAGTGCCGCACACGGAGTCTCTGCGAGCCGCTTTTGTTTGAGTTGCATTTAAATTAAAATTCTGTGCCGCACACGGCGTCTCTGCGAGCCGCCTTTGTTTGATTTGCATTTAAACTAAATACTGTTCCGCACACCGCGTCTCTGCGAGCCGCCTTTGTTTGCCTAGCAATTAAATTAATATCCAGTGTCGTACACGGCGTCTCTGCGAGCCGCCTTTGTTTGATTTGCACTTAAACTAAATACTGTGCCGCACACGGCGTCTCTGTGAGCCGCCTTGTTTGCCTTGCAATTAAATTAATATCCAGTGTCTTACACGGCGTCTCTGCGAGCCGCCTTTGTTTGATTTGCACTTAAACTAAATATTGTGCCGCACACGGCGTGTCTGCGAGCCGCCTTTGTTTGCCTTGCAATTAAATTAATATCCAGTGTCGTACACGGCGTCTCTGCGAGCAGCCGCTGTTTGTTTTGCATTTAAACTAATAATCAGTGTCGTACGCGGCTTCTCCACGAGACGTCTTGTTAGTTATTTATAATTAAACTCGTAGTCTCGTGTCTGGTACACCCAGGTGTGAATCTCACGCGTGTGTGTGTCATACCGGTCATATACTTGTCGCTAGGTAGCGAGTACTAAATTTTGTCCTGTTGTGCGTCTCAGCATGTGTCGTAACTTTAGATAAAGCGCTTCCCAGCTGGGCGTATCCTATAAGTAGGTATACTTGGCGCAGCGAACAAATAGAGTGACTTATGCAACCCAAATAACATATTTCAAAGCTGACTGGATCAGTATTTGAATAATAATTACTAAAGAATCAGAGGTGGCGGTTCTCATAATTAGACTTCATTTCATCTGACATTAAATAATTGTTTGAGGTTATGATGCAAATAGAAACTTCGACCAATTTAAAAAGCATAACATTTCTGCACGTGTAATATGTAGGCATGTGGCCTGGAGCTTGTTAAATTTCATTATTGTCTACATATTACAAGTGCACAAATGTCATGCTCTTTAAGTTTCTATTTGTATCATAACCTCAAAAAATTATTTAATGTCAGAAGAAATGAAGTCTAATTATGAGAACCGCCATCTCTGATTCTTTAGTAATTATTGTTCAAATACTGATCCAGTCAGCTTTGAAATATGTTATTTGGGTTGCATAAGCCACTCTATTTGTTCGCTGCGCCAAGTATAGTACCGAATCAGTCGGAGTTTTGTAAATGATCGTTCGGTCATGTGAAGTGGCCCAATAGATGTATTGTAATAGATGTCTTATGATTTTTCTCTCTGTGTCTTGTACATGTTTGTTTACAGGGTGACTGATACACTATATTACCATCAATGTAAGGTAAAGCCCGAACGTGCTGGACGCGCGCTTCAGGTAGGTTGTCGAGCTTGTCGCTGCGCTGTGGCTTCCAGTAATAGTTATTTGAGTATTTTTCATCTTGTTTGACCTTCAAGGTTCGGTTGAGCGGGGGCGTATTGAGTTGGACCTTATGGCGCTCATTTCTTTGGTAACACCCTATATATTACCTCGACACGCTTGTCCTGTGGTGTACCGTTTTAAACCACGCCCATCTCCCTGAGCGTATTTGAGCCGAGGCCTTTAGCCTGTTTTGACGATTCTCAGGGTGAGCGTGCCAATTTCTCGGACTTGTCTAGTTATTTGATACTCACACAGTCGTGGGTGTCGCTAAGTCATTTTGATATCGTAACATAATCTCTAAAAAAGAAATTCTAGCATATCAAGCACATCTAGCAATAAACAACACCCAAATTGAAAGAGTCAGTTCTTATAAATACCTGAGTACAATAATAAACGGAAATAATGATTAAACGCAAGAAATAAGATCACGAATAGAAATGGCCAGAGCTGCTTTTATGAAAATGAAGAACCTACTTACCAACAAAGATCTAAATGTGGAAATCCGAAACCGACTTCGAGATGCTACGTGTTCACAATCCTCTTGTATGAAATGGAGGCATGGATGCTCAAAAAACGAGATACAGACAAAAGCCAAGCTTTCGAACTTTGGGTGTACCGCCGTATGTTGCAAATATCACAAATAGAGAGAAAAACAAACAAAGAAATCTTACGCGAAATGGGTAAAGAGAGAGAGAACTAATTAGAACCATAAAGACCAGAAAACTGCAATATCTCGGACATGCTATGCGAGAAGAACGGTATGGACTGCTTCAACTGATTATACAGGGCAAAATATCGGTAAGAAGAAACCTAGGAAGGCGACGGACACCATGGCTTAGGAACTTAAGAGAGTGGTACAATTGTTCGTCGACAGACCTATTCAGAGCAGCGGTGTCCAAAATCTCCGTTAGTAGACGGAACCCCAAGAAGAAGAAGCACGTCGTAACGAAAACATTCAATTAAATTAGTGAAGTTAACCTCAATATCTGGTCACGCTGTGTAATTGGGGTAAGACTTTTTCTTCTTTAGGTTCTATATCCTCAGTGGATGTTAGCGACCATCGTGGCACATATTACTTTGTTGACTGCTGATCTAAGTAAGTCGGTTGAAGACAGTCCGGTCCATTGGCGCAAGTTTTTCAGCCATGAAGTTCTTTTTCATCCAGGTCCTCTTTATGTCTCAATTCATCCTTGCATTATCAACTGCAGAAGGTCCTACTTGCCGTTTCTCATTATGTGTCCGAAATAAGCGATTTTTCTTGTCTTTACGTTTCTTAGGACTTTATTTTCTTTATTCAGGCGTTGTAGTACTCTTTCATTTGTCACAAGGTGGATCCATGGGATTCTTAGCATGCGCCTGTAGCACCAGTATTCAAATGCTTCTAGTCGTTTTGTGGTGTATTTGGTGAGTATTGAGAACACATAGCAGTGTAGAAACCGTGTTCTGGTGTTGATGTTCGGTGAGAGGCTACATAAGACTTTTTTTACGAGTAAGAATGCACTCATTGCTTTCTGGATTCTGATCTTTATTTCTTTTGAGCAATCCCAGTTTTCATTTAGGTGGCATCCGAGGTAGTTGATATTTTCTACTCTTTCTAATCGTTTATTTTCTATATAGAAGTCGGCATTAGTGTTCTGTTTACTAATGATCATAATTTTGGTTTTCTTGATGTTCAGTTCTAGGCCGTATTTTTTGCTGACTATTGTTATACGGTCTATCAGCGTCTGCAGATCTTCGGGGCTTGTCGCTAGTATAGTGGAGTCGTCGGTATATCTGATGTTATTAATGATCACTCCGTTTATACTCAGGCCTACGTCAAGTTCGTCTAAGGCTTCTCTAAAGAGTTGTTCAGAGTATATATTGAATAGCAGGGGTGATAAGATGCATCCCTGTCTTACGCCTTTTTGTATGTCTATCTGCGTCGACGTTAAGGTCTCCGTTCTAATTGATGCATTTTGGTTCCAGTATAGGTTTGCTATGAGTCGTCTTGCTTTTATGCGGATACAAATTTTCTCTAGTATTTTTATAAGTTTTTGGTGTCTCATCATCATCATCATCATTTTCAGCACTTATAAACTCCATCTTTGGATATATGCCTTTCCAAGAATCTTCCATCCGCTTCTGTTTTTGAAAATTCGACAAGTTCATCTTGGAGGTTAATTAACCCTGAAACGCCACGCTGGCTAAGCGGGTTGGCGAATGGTTGGGATATGTGGTTAGGATAGGTTGTTGATAGGATTAAAGAGTAGGACGTAACGTCTCTGGCCCTTTATATTAATACCTGTATACTGGATAGTTCGTCTTTGGTGCCCAATTCGCCTCTAAATCAGAATTGTGTGTTGCTGATATGTTCTTCTATTTTCCTGTATATTCTCCCATGTATAACATTCAAGAAAATTTTAAGCATATTGCTTATCAGGCTTACTAATTTATGTTCTTTGCACGGTTTTGCTCTATTGTATTTGGGGATAGGTATAAAGTTGGAGGTTGGCCAATATTGTGGTATCTCCCCTATCGTATATATATGTTTAATTACTCAGTTATTCGTCAATTATCTTTATTATTTCCGTATATATCTCGTCTGGACCTAGAGATTTCCCACTCTTCATGCGTCGTACTGCTGTTTTCAGTTCAGTTTTGGTGATGTATGGTCCATCGGCTGCGTCGATGTTTGCCATTTCTGCTCTTTGTTCATCTGTGAAGACATCTTTAATATAGTCTTCCCTGGTTTTCAATCTCGATTCGGGTTCCCAGATTGTCTTTTTGTTTTCATCAGTTAGGAGTATTTTGCTGGTTTGTTTCTCATTCCTATGGTTTGTTTTAGTTTCTTATGTATATTTGCAGAGTCATATTTCTGTTCTAATTCTTCTATCTCGGCACATTATTCATTTAATCAGATCGTTTTTGCTTATTTAATATTAGTTTTAATTAATTTATTTAGCTCTTTGTATTTCTTTCCGTCAAGGTTTTTTGTCTTTCTTCTGACTGTCATTAGATCCAATATGTCTTCATTCATCCATTCTTCTTTCTTTACTCTAGTACTAGATGTTAAATTGTCGGTGGTTATTGATGTTACAGCCTGTTTTATAGTTGCCCATTTTTCTTCTACCGGTATATCTGTAGTTTTTTCTATGCTTGCCAACTTAGTATTGATTTCCGATTTGACTCTGTATCTAATCGCTTCATCTTTTACACCCCCTAAATCACGAAATAACACAGGCAATGTACCACATAGAATTTTGACAACACTTGACTCGAAGGGGCGACTGCTTCCTACGTGTTTACTATTCAAAGCATCGCGCTTGGGTGATCTTAGTAAAATCTTGACGGCAAAAAAGAATTATTTGCACCTCAATTTTTGCCTGGGGTCGCAGCGTTTAAAAACCCAACTGCACTGTGAATCCACAACAGTCCGAAGCGGAATTTGGAGTGGCATCAACCCCTTTGCAGCATCTCCTATTAAGGTGAACTTTCCTTAATTTAAGTATCCATCTGTAATTACATAATATGGTGTTTACCGCAATGTGAATACTTTCAGTGATGTGCTTAAATTAAAGGACGTTTGTTTAATTAGTAGCTAACTTTGCATAACGTCATTTTACGCAGTGGTGTTTGTTTCAACCTTGCATTACTCTGTATGACGTACTTTTTATTTTTGTTAACGTTTACTAGGATGTGTTTACGTTCGGAGACAGATCGTAATGGTACACTTGATTATGTAATTCGTACACTCGAGATTTACTATTTTGAATCGTTCTGTCTGTTATATAAAAAAACTCAATAAACTTCATTTGTAGCTAATATTTTAATTTTTTTTAGTATAATTGACAGTTAGCTAAGTAGTAAGGAGCAGGGTCATTTAGGCGTGTTAAATTTAGAAGTTGTGTTTTACCTTTGGGTGAATAATTGTTAAAAGAGATTGTAAAAGGGAAGTTGCACTTCAGTAGCTGAAGCAATTAAGTAAGCCTTTAGTTAATCTTTATTGCCGTCCTGGCCAGACATGATATCGACTTAAGGTTTATTACAGCAAGACATCTTATAGAAAACAAGAAATTTACAATACCTGGCTATCAAATTTAGAGAAGAGATCGAGTTAACGCAGTAGGATGAGGAGGATCTGCAATTATCATAAAAAACAAACTTTCTGCGATCCCGCTCGAACTGGAAAATATTCAACAATTGGAAGCTGTAGCAATTAACCGCTTTTCCAATGGAAAACAATACGGCATACAGTATAGTTTTCGCTTATAAACCCCCTAACAATAAACTACTTAGGGAAGAATTCCTAAACATTTTCAGAATAAAATACCCCACGCTACTTGTAGGTGACCTTAATTGCAAAAATGGGATATGGGGTTACAGAAAAACCAACCCAAATGGAAAAAAAAATTTAAAATATTACCTCCCAAATAGGAGTACAAATATCAGCACCTACCTGTAGCCATATACCATATACAATATGCCTATTTTCCGTATAGGTAATTCCAATCACCGGACATCTTTGACGTCATAGTTCACAAGAACCTTCAAATCCCAATGAACCAAATAGTATTTACTGAGCTAGATTCAGATCATTTGCCAGTCGTTTTTACGTTAAATTTCACTCTCAGTTATCGTCCTCAACTACAGAGACTAATTAATGGCCAATTGACTGGGGAAAATTCCGTTCGATAATGGATGGTAACCTAACATATCCCACAAAATTAGAGACTACTGCGGACATTGATAATGCACAGATCCACGAAATGGATTTTTAACTGGCCACCTCTTTCGTGCGATTTGACGCCATTAGATTATTTTCTTTAAGGATATGTCAAGTCGCATGTCTACGTCGATAAACCGGAAACAATTGAGCACTTGGAAGCCAACATTCGACGCGCTATTGCCGAAATACAGCCTGATTTACTGCGAAGAGTGTGTGAAAATTGGACCTACAGATTACGTCATGTACACGCCAGCCGTGGCTGTCACATGTCCGAAATCATATTCAAACATAATTGTCATAAAATTATCTTTCAAATAAAGCCAATTTCATGGATATTAAAAACATCTTTCTGTGTCTTATTTCAATTTAAAGTTGTATCCCTCTAAAAAAAACACCCTTTACATACAAATGTTCCTATGTTATTTATGCGTCACTAAGTTCTTTTTATAACGAAACATTACTCATTTTCAAGGGAGTACTATGAATCCCAAGGTAACTGGAAAATAATGACATCTTTACCCCGTATCTCCGTAACCCTCGACTGTAACGCAAAAATGCATAAAACCATTTTTATTGTAAACTGTCAAGAGAACATCCTTCATTTCCCCGATACCATGCTGAATGTCTCCAATGCAATAAACTTTTTCTTCTTGGTTACCTTTGATACAGCCATCTTCAACTGTTTGTTGGCTGGAGCATGAACAACTAACAAGACCAATAAATCGTTGTCATTGCCAATCACGATAGCCTCTTTTTCCTTTTTTGGTTCGTCAATTGCAGTCAAAAAGATCTTGGTGGCAGCATCACTTTCTGCCTGAATTACTTTGCAGCCAGCTTGCTGAAAATGTACCGTGATAAGAGCAATCAGTTGCATCTTGTTCTTACTATTACTTAGAAATTCAGCTTGCCCAAGAGCAACATTAATTGCATTTTCCACTTTCACTTCAACATGGGTAGTAGTGAATGATCTGTGC
This sequence comes from Agriotes lineatus, assembly GCA_940337035.1. NCBI lineage: Eukaryota > Metazoa > Arthropoda > Insecta > Coleoptera > Elateridae > Agriotes > Agriotes lineatus. The sequence continues at coordinate 50,477 of CALNHX010008788.1, forward strand.
AACTGTTCTTCGTCTTTTGTGCTGGGTTCTTCACCATAACCATCTGGCCTCTCCACTTCCCTGAACCCGTTATATAATACACTTGTTCGCATCTGAATATCGTGAAGCAAGGACGTGCCTGCGGTCGCGTCTGTTCCGCGCGATAAAGTGCAAACCAAATATTGCAAATACATATTTTCTATTTGCGAAATAATCGCTAATAAAATAAACGGAAGTGCTTTTCTAATACAATTACCTTAGTGTCAGCCTAATGGCTGGCGCTAATCAACAATTTTCCGTGCCCAACGCACAGCCTCCGATGATGCAATATCACCTGCAATATCCACCGCCCCTGGGCAATTTGTTGCAGCCTCAGTTCCAACTACCACAACTTCAATACCTATTCAAACTCTACATTCAACCAACAGGTAGGTCAAAATATAGGGCCACAGTACCTACCGAATGCTGCACAGTGGCAGCAACAAAATTATCAATCAGCGACGTCAAACCAAGAAACCATGGATTGGAACTTAGTTACCGCAAGAAAGAAAAAACGCAACCCTCAAGAAGACGGAAATCGTATGGTGCAACAAAAACCCATAGAGCAATCTCCAAAAGTAAGCTTAACAACTCACTTTCAAGCACTTTCGGTACCAGACGAAACAGTAGAAACAGATACAACCAGAACTATAAAACCTCCACCAATTTTTATCTCGGATGTATTAAACATTAAACCTCTTACAGCAGAACTGAAAGCTATCGCTGATAAAAAATACACCTTAAAACTCGTAGGCAAAAACCAAGTAAAAATCATGGCGGAAAATTCAGATACCTACAGAGCTATAATAACAAGGCTACTGGAAATAAAAGTTGAGTTCCATACTTACCAGCTGAAGGAAGAACGTAGCTTTAGGGTAGTAATAAAAAACCTCCATCACTCGGTTGATGTAAATGAACTAAAGGCTGAAATACAAGGCCAAGGACACAAAATTACAAACGTATACAATGCCAAGCACAGAATTACTAAGGAACCACTCTCCATGTTTTTCATTGATTTAGCTCCCAGCGAAAACAACAAAGAAATATACAAAATCAATAACCTTTTATACACAAAAATAACAATAGAGCCACCACATCAAAAAAAGGAAATCCCACAATGTGCAACTTGCCAAAGATATGGACACACAAAGAGGTTCTGTACGCATCAAGCCAGGTGTGTGAAATGCGGAGCCAACCATACAACAAAAGCGTGTACTAAAACAAAAAAAACCGAACCTAAATGCGTTTTAAGTAATGGCTCACACCCATAAAGGGTGTCAGGTTTACCAAGAGTTAAAGAAGAGAAAATTTCCACCAGCACGCCCCAAAATACCCATACCACAACCAATTTTTACCCAGCCGCAGCTACCAATCAATAACGAGAGAACATTGGCCCAAATTGTAGCAAATGGCCCACAGCTTTCCTCTCAAGAGAACGTACCACACACGTCAAACATCGAGAAGCTAGAAAAAATGATGATAGAACTAGCTAAAAATATCAAAACAATGTTAAACCTCCTCACCGCCATTGTCGCTAAACTGCACTAATGGTACAAAAACTTAAGATTGCAGAATGGAACGCCAATGGCTTGTCAAACCACATCCAAGAACTACGAACCTTTATTATCAATCATGAATTAGAAATAGTTCTAATCTCTGAAACCCATTTCACAGATAGAAGTTACTTCAGAATACCTAATTTCAGTATATACGACACACAACACCCTGGCGGAACTGCACATGGGGGAGCGGCAGTAATTATAAAAAGTTCAATTAAGCATTATCAAGCAGATAAATATATTACTGAGCAAATCCAGGCTACAAGTGTGGTTGTAGAAGACTGGTTAGGACCGATCACAATCACAGCGCTATATAGTCCACCAAGGCATAACATTAAAGCAGAACACTACACCCAGTTCTTTAGCACACTTGGAGCACGATTCATCGCAGGCGGGGACTACAACGCCAAGCACCAAGAATGGGGTGCTAGAGTAACTACCACCAAAGGTCGCGAGCTACTAAAGTCACTCACCACAAGCAACCTCAACTACCTCACCACTAGACAGCCTACATACTGGCCCACGGATATAAGAAAAGTTCCGGACTTGCTGGACTTTTGCATTACAAAAAACATAGCACAAAATTACTTAAGTATTGAACAATGCCTTGACCTATCATCGGATCATTCCCCGATCATAGTCACTCTGAGTTCACAATTAATCCTCAGACAAAGACCAATAAGGCTCTATAACAAAATGACCGATTGGGACACGTTTAGACAACTAATCAACGATAATATAAACCTAAAAATACCTCTCAAGACCGCAGATGAAATTGATGAAGCAGTAGAGCACCTAAATCACAACATACAAAGTGCGGCATGGTACTCGACCCCCACAACACAAATCAGCGATACGCAAAATGTGCTACCCGTGGTAATAAAAAGAGTAATAGCAGAAAAACGAAGACTTCGCAGAATCTGGCAGAACACCAGGTTTCCAAACGACCAAAACAGACTAAACAATGCAACACGAAGGCTAAAAACACTGCTGCAAGATTACAAAAACCAAACCATACAAAATTATCTGTCCACGCTATCCGCAACTGAAACATCGGATTATTCACTATGGAAAGCCACGCGAAAATTGAAGCAACCCCTACAAAGAATACCTCCAATTCGGAAACCCAACGTAATCTGGGCCAAAAGTGAACAAGAAAAAGCTGACACATTTGCAATACACCTAACAAATGTGTTTGAACCGCACCCCTCTGAATTAACTCCAGAAGAAGAAACTGAAATCTTACGTTACCTGGATGCTCCGGATCAACTAAGCCTACCAATTAGAAAGATTAAAGCAAAGGAAGTCCAATTCACAATTAAATCTCAAATAAACCCCAAAAAAGCGCCAGGCTACGATCTAATCACAGGAAAAATCTTAAAAGAACTGCCAGAAAAAGCAATAAAAGTAATAACTGCTATATTTAATGCCATTTTAAGATTAAGTCATTTTCCAGTCCAATGGAAGATGGCTCAGGTAATACTCATCCCAAAACCAGGGAAACCACCAGAAGACGTATCTTCCTACCGTCCCATTAGTTTATTACCACAAATAGCTAAAGTGTTCGAAAAGTTATTACTAAAAAGAATTAAACAAATTCCTGAGGGAAAACACCTTATTCCGGAACACCAGTTTGGGTTTAGAGAAGAACATGGTACCATCGAACAAATTCATAGGGTAGTAAGCAAAATCAATCGGGCCTTCGAACGGCAGAAATATTGCTCTGCAGCGTTCTTGGACATAACCCAAGCGTTCGACAAGGTTTGGCACGCCGGACTACTATTCAAGATAAAGAAAAACCTTCCCCACACCTATTATCAACTCATAAAATCCTACCTATCTGACAGACACTTCCAGGTTAAATTTCAAGACGCACTCACGGACCTGCACCCTGTAAAGGCTGGAGTCCCGCAAGGAAGCGTATTAGGACCCTTTCTCTACATATTGTTTACAGCTGATATTCCTATTACAAATTATACAACCATCGCTACGTTCGCGGATGATACTGCAATACTAGCATCTGACGAAAATCCTGACATAGCATCAAGAAACCTACAAATTACTCTCAACTAGGGCTGGGCGAAAATATCGATATATCGATAATATTATCGATATATCGTGTTACCGTACAAAAACGACACAACGACATAACAAACCACCCCTCAAGCGTGCACAACAAAATCATACGCTCGAGAGCCGGACTTGTTAGTCGCGACACGATAAAACGACAAAATCGGGAGATCGATCGAAACTACAAGGCCCTAACCCCGTTAGATGACGGTAACACGAAGGGTTGCTCGACTCAACTCAACCGGGATGGCGGGTTCTTTTCTACCTTCGAGTTAGGGCTGTACATCGATACAAAAAGAGTGTAATGATGGTAAATGTAGGACGCCACTCCATTCTAACTAACTAAATCGAACCCACTTGAATGGAGAAGTGTGGGCTCAATTCCCACTAACAACTCGGCATAGTTTGGTTCGGCTAACACGCTACGGCACTGACTTACCTTGACGAAACAACTTCCTGAAGCAGCTGCTAAACTCCTTTACAACTAACTGAAAAGGAACACCACAACAAACAAAATATCGTCAACACAAATCAAAGGCATCAGTACTTAACAATGAGCTCTATTCAAGTAATAAATAAAATAAGCAGGTAACAATGGACATGAAATGTTTGACTAGTTACAAGAAAAATAATCAAAGGGGTTAGTTACTAATTTACGTTACAAGTTACTTCAATACGAACAACAATAAACTTTACTGTACAGACATGACCTTGAAATCAACAATACTAACTATAGCAGTAATATTAAGCCGGAATGTTAAACACTTTTTGACGAAAAGAACACTATGTAGTAGGCACGATAATTACATAAAACGTTGACGAAAAGAACACTAGGTTATACACGACAGTTTCATAAAATACAAGCATGGTTTACCTTGAGGAGTTCAGCTGGCTGTAATCGACGGTCGGCGCGGTAGGGTGTTTTGCCTTCCAAGCACCTGCCTTAAGATGCCTGAAGAAATGGACGAGAACGGCAACGGGGAATCCCAGAGTAGATGGAATGCTGAACTCAGCCTTGATATTAAAGATGGTAACGACAGCAAACGGGGTCGGTAGAATGCAATCATCATCCTCTCGAGACGGGTAGACGACGTACACAGCGGTAATGGGCAAAGCCCTCGACAGCGAGAACGACACACGTCATGCTTAGTTAACGATGGTCTGGTTAGGAGTCCGTGAACAAATCCGCCCATGGCGACAACTTAGAAGATCTCGCAATCCTCCGACGATAAAGAACTCCAACCACGTTTTAACTAAAACTTGCTTCACTTCAATTCCCCACGGCTGTTGTAACTGATATTCCCTCGTACCGATAACATACGACTCCTTCATAAGGCACCAACAATAACGAAACACATAATTAACGCAGAATACGGAAACGAGAACAAAGCCACCCCCAACGGCGGCATTACGCGAAGCCGTCAGGGGGTGCGATCTTAGAACACGTGCTGTGTGCTGCAAGATCGGGTCGGAACTGAATTTCAAAACTGCGGCTAAGGCCAACGGCTACCAACGCGTCCTATATGCATCTTTCTCTTGCATATGCGAAGACGAAGGAAGGTAACGGAAAATTTCAACAGAAACGCAGGAAAGCTGACTAGGCGATCCACACGGGACTCGAAGGTTAACTAGCGAAATACTGAGAAACGATAATTTGCATCCGCCTTGCAGGCAACAAAGAACAAAGGGTGAATTTAAAAATGGAATTCTGCTAACGAAACGTGACTATCTGGATTAATTTTAACCGATAAACGGACCGCGAGGTACAAATGCCTAAACGCGCTGCAAAGCAGAGAACAGGCAGGGCCGGATCGAGCCCAAAATTTAAAATGACGACCGGACTTAAAGATGATCTAACAATCGATATATCGTTTATCGATATACCCTTCTTTAAATATCGATGTATCGATATATCGATATTGAATTTAATATTTCCAAGTTTTGCACATATCGATATATATCGATAGTTATCGATATTTATCGATGTATCGATATATCGATATTAAATTTAATATTTGCAGGTTTTGCACATATCAATATATATCGATAGTTATCGATTAATATCGTTAAATATTTCTGGACAAATATCGATAGTTATCGATAAATATATATGTACATAATAATATGTGAGCAAACGAAAATGAAATCAAGCTTGGCATTGAAATATTCGTTTGTGTTGATGGCACTGTAAGTTTAAATTAGAGGTTAGCAGGTTAGTTTTTCCGTCAGTTTTGACCCAAATTGACGCAAAACCTAACCTGCTAACATAAAATATAGCATAGACTTACAGTGCCACCAACACAAATAAATATTTCAGAGCCAAGCTTGATTTCATTTTCGTTTGCTCACATGTTACTATATACATATATTTATCGATAACTATCGATATTTATCGATAGTTATCGATATTTATCGAAAAATATCGATTGTTATCGATAGCTATCGATATATATATATATCGATATTTCGATATATCGATATGTATCGATATTTCTTAGTTATCGAT
>CALNHX010008789.1:0-56619 GCA_940337035.1 Agriotes lineatus
ATAAGCAAGCGTTTCTTCTTTTAAAATTGATATAATTTTCATTACGAAGTGTTTCCCTTTACTTTTTTCAGTATTAATAGCAACGTTAAGACGTTTTTATCTATTTTGTACATAGTTTTGGACTCTTGCTTTCTTTATTATTCTTTACGTTAAAACATTTTCTTCTTTGTAACTTTTTTAATTACAATTTAATTTGAATTTGACATTATTTTAATTTAAAAAGTGTACCTATGTGGTAGGCTTTAAAGCCAGTTTATTATTGATTACGGTTGTCTCAAAACCTTGTTTCCGGAAAAATGTTTTAATGACCTAATTTTTCTTGAATTTTGGATTCAAAATGAATGTGACGATTTTAGTTTTTTATGTGACAGACTTACAATGAGATTCGAGTTACATATAAAATTTTAAACTGCTTTGTTAGAAATATTGATGTTAAAAATGTTTTTCACTACCTTCTTTACAAGTGATCCTTACAGTGTCAAATTTGAGTAATGTAGGAAACATTTACAAAACGTCACATCACTATAGTAACGCCTCAAGCTTCCAAAATAGACTACTATAATTTAGAATATGTAATAATTTTACATAAGAAAATATTGGCAGCGAAAAAAATTATGTACTTTATCATATGATGTGGGAAGATTTACACTACCCCTCATCAAACGGTTCTCGGTAGTGTAAATCATAACTAGATCCCTTGTAAAGTAATATACTATTTTTTCTTTTGCAACGAATGCGTTTTGCCGTTATTTATATATGGTAGGCCATGTTCATTTTATTTATCAGTCTCTTTTGAAATTTCAACCCAAAATAATTGTCCGGAAATATAATTTTTGTAAGTGTAGTACTACAAACCGTTAGAAATATTGTAATATGTGACGTTTAAACAGCCCTATTGAAAAAATGCCAAGAAACTGTAGTGTGTTATAACAAAACCGCATTGGATATTAAGCATGGTTTGTGCTTCAAACCAGTAGAAATGAGAAGTCAGTAAAAAAGTTGTTGAATGGTTAGTAACTTAAAAGTATGAATTACAATGTAGTTTGAAATTTTCTATCGCCAGCTCTAAGTAAGCACGGCGTTCTAATGCCAGTATAGTTATTTATAAGGTCCCTTTTTAACGTAATTTCTACAACTTCTCTCTTAGTCACAATAACTATTGAAGATTTTTGAGCCAACGCGACGTTCTGATTTCAAGTCTCTGTCACTATAACACTAACTTCATATTTTTAAACAATGGTCTGTGATCATTTCTACTCTCAACCACACTAGGTATAATTTAACACTTCCATAATAACAAGTGACTTCCAAAAATAATATAAGAAGTATAGGTCCATATTTAAAAAAAAATGTTATAGTTTCCGAAATTACTCAGAACCTTGCCATTTTCACTTCTGTTATCCCTTTCTTTAGATGAAATGGAAAACTCTACACTAGACGAAGTTTCAGGTGGGACTAAAACTTTAAAAAGATGAAAGGCATATGGATTGGGTGGAATGGCAGAGGAAATTTAAAAAAAGGAGAAGACGCCACGAGGGATATGCACCGGTAAATTTGCAAGAGATGGATGCACGGATGGAAAGATAGAATTATAGGGCCGATTCATGAAAAATGTAAAGTCATGTTACAACAGTTTTAGAGACGTAACACTACTTCCCGCCGTAATTATTTTATATCTTGTTTAAAACATTGAAACCATATGCGGAAAAGTTGTGGTAGACTAGCAAACTAGGTTTATGAAGTATCGTCTGATGCTTAAACAACAACTGAGACTAAGACGTTTTGAAAACAAAGTCTTGAAAAAATTACGGGACCTATATATGACTCAGAAAAAGCAGCCGATGAAATAAAAGGATTGACAGGAGAAGCTTTCATTTCGAGCAAAATTCGATCTAGAAGACTGTGGTAAATTAGACATGTCTTAAGGGCAGGAAACTAAAGAAAATGTATGTGAGTTAACCCTTAAAAAAGATCACCAGAAAGGTTACGGACAAGCCTATCAGACAACATTAAAAAATATTTGGAAAAACTTGAAAGGCAAAGGAACTGGACACAATAACACAAGATAATAAATGGAGAAGCATTGTCAGGGAGGTTAAAACCTTACAAAGGTTGATTGGCCATAAAAGTAAGTAAGAAGTAGTAGTACGAGTACTGTCCATTCCTTCTTTGGCGTTCCTACTTTATTCATAGACCGTTTTTGTTGTTCTGTTGTCCGCCGTATAGTGTATATGTCGTAAACGTTTGGTATAATTCGTCTTTTTGCAAAATGTCTAGTCATCTTGCAAAGCGGCTGTATTTTGAACAAGAATTAAATGTTTTTCAGAGCGACGGCTGAATTTTAGTCATTTTGCAAAATCTTTTGTTGCTACTAGGCAAAATAAACATATACGTGACTATTCAACACTATAACATATAAGCCAATCATATTGCAGACATTTGCTTTTTTTAACCAATAACAGCAGTATATCACTGAATATTGGGCACCATGCAAAATATTCACAAAACAATGTACATAATCAAAAACTAAATAGCCTTGTTGCGAAATATCGCTTAGCAACGATGTTCTGTACTTAGTGATATCGCTAGGTTACGTAAAACTAAACACCAACAAACTGTGTGAACAAAGTTTGGCTTGCATTAAAAATTTTAAAATGTTGTGTTTTGGAAGTATTCCGCTGAATTTAATTGAGGATGAATATTAATTGTTGGATTATTTTTCAATAAAGGAAATCGTTATGTATTAATATTGTTAAATAGTCGTCCCAAATACCACTCGAAGTGGATATATATTTTTTTGAATATTTTGCTACTTCCAAAGAAATTATTGCAAATTTCACTCAACAAAATCACATTTAAATGTCACTCGCCTTCGGCTCGTGACATTTTTGATGTGATTTTGTATCGTGAAATTTAAACGCAATAATTTACATGCAAATGGCAAAATATTTGTCAAAAATTTATCTACTACTTGTGGTATTACCCTTGATGATTCAATATGACCAAAGGTGTATTCAATTTGTATATGCATGAAACATAATAAAATAATTATTGGGGGTTTATTTGGTCACAATATCAATCAATCAAAACTTATAAAGTAGAAAATGTAATAAAATATATTCTTAAACAAATACATTTTAAATTACAGTGAAGTCTTGAATGATCTTTATCTTCGATTTATTTAATAACAAACCTATTTACGGATGCAAGCTGAGCTACTATAGCATTTTGAATTACACCGTCAGTACGAATTTAGAACTGCTTTGTAGTTTAAAGATAAGCTTGTATTGTGCCCACTTGCAAGCTCTCCCTAGATAACGCTCATGGTAATGGAAGTCACTCTGTTAGACACCTTTCATGATAAAAGATTATTAAGGTGCCTTCTATAAATTGCCTTTCTTACGTACGTATTTTTTGCTGTTTCACTGTTTTGTTATGGTTTGCAAAACTATTTCGTATATCCCTGTCCTCCAAATTTGAATTGACAAGAAACTGGTTTGTCTCAAACGAAATGTATTTTCCGGAATAGTGTTTAGTAGAAGGGTCTCAGTTCTTGAATATTCCACTTGGCGTTCATATTTTGTCCACATTCGCTTTGCTTTAGGTATTGCAACAATAACAGATGATCCAATTTCCATAGCTTTGAATTTTTTTGCTTGTTTTTGTTCTTCGTATGTTGCCTCTCTTTCTTTGTTAATAGTTTCTTCTTAGTTACACAGAAAATATAATGTACCTTCACCACATCGACAAATAGCTATAACTAGCCGATACTAGCCTCTATCATACACTGTTACATCTCCTCACATTTTTTACTTCAGTAGCTGATGAAGTTTTTAATAAATTACCTAACCTCAATACCAATTTTGATGCCTCAAAATTCTTGGGTAATCTTCGTAGCACAAGAAAATCATTTTTTCTCGAACCAGTCACAGCTGACGAACTTATAAATGTTGTTATTCGCATGAAAACTTCTAACACCCTCGATATCTATCATATGAATAGCAAAATACTCAAAGAAATAATAGATATAGTTGCAGAGCCCTTTGCTAGTCTTGTAAATGCATGCTTCCAGCAGGGTATTTTCCCTACAGCTCTTAAAACATCTAGGGTCGTTCCTATTTTTAAAAAAGGGAATCGAGATAAACCGGAAACTATCGCCCTATTTCGATTATTCCAGTTTTTGGGAAAGTGGTGGAATTGATAGTTAAACCTCGTCTACAAAAATTCCTAGAGAGCAATTTCTTATTAAATCCTGGTCAGTTCGGCTTCCGGGAGGGATTTTCTACAGAGTTGGCAGTAAAAAATCTAGTAGATGACGTAGTTAAAGGCTATGAGAAGGGTGAGCATACAGCTGTCACTCTGTGTGACCTCACCAAAGCCTTTGATTGTGTTCTGCATCATTTATTGGTTATAAAACTAGAACACTACGGTATTCGTGGGTTACCACTGCAGTTTTTCACATCCTATCTAGGCGACAGACGGCAATGTGTTGACGTAAAAGGTACGGTCTCTGCCATAACAAATGTTGACCATGGAGTGCCCCAAGGCTCTGTATTGGGGCCACTCCTCTTTCTCATTTATGTAAATGATTTCTACTACTACCTGTTGCCTCATAAGAGTATATTTTTTGCAGACGATACAACGTTGCTGTGTTCAAACAAAGAAAGCAAGGTTCTAATTCAGACAATGAAAAACTTGGAAGCAAGAGCTAACATCTGGTTATCTTCAAATGGTCTTCAATTGAATGTCAATAAAACACAACGAATGATATTCTCCCTAAGAAATGATTGTTCTGTTCAGCAAGAAAGTACAGTCCATATGTTGGGATTGACATTGGATAGTCAAATGAATTGGTCGGAGCACATCTCTTGCTTGGCTAAAAAATTGTCTACAGCTTTATTTGTCTTAAGACGTTTGCGCAGTGTATTAGACTTTAATACGCTGAAAACTGCTATGTTTGCACTGTTTCAGTCTCATATTACATACGGCATATTATTATGGGGGCGGGCTGTTGACCTGATTAGGATTTTTAAATTGCAAAAGAAAGCGTTAAGATTAATTACATATGCGAACTTCCGAGACTCTTGTAAACCTTTATTTGTTAAACACAGAATTATGACGCTGCCATGTATTTACATTTTCTATTCCTTAACTTATGTACACAAGCATAAACAGCATTATATTGTGAATTCTGATGTACATAATTATGATACACGTGGAGCAAATCATCTTATTGTACCTAGATATAGATTAAGTAAGTCATTACAAAATTCTATAGACCTGAAGCTTTACAACAAACTTCCAATGAATGTTAAAAACTTAAATATTCAAAACTTCAGAAAACGAATAAAAACTTTTCTTATTCAACATTGTTTTTATTCAGTGGACGAGTTTGTGAAGAAGCCTTTAATTGATATTTAATCAATATGATATTAATGTCAATCTCTTATAAATGATTGAACTGTAACGTGATAACTTTATGTGATAACATAAATGTGATAATTTAGATGTATTTAGGTACCTATGTTTCTGTCTGATTTTAATGTGTTACTTCGATTTTAACGTGTTACGCTTATTTTAATATATTCCTATTTCTGACCTGCCATAAATGTTCTGTACATATACGTGGTTAAATAAATCTATCTATCTATCTATCCTTGATAAATATTTTCTAAATTACTCGCAGAACGACGTGATGTATTGCGGTTGTTCGCCATGTTGACTAAATCTAAACGCTTAGTGTACTTGCGTACATTATTCATTATTTATTTATTCATCAGCAGTTAGTCCAGACGTCAAGGGTTATTTAGAGGCAACAATTTGGACCATGCAAAAACTTTTTTATTCGCTTTGGACATGGCTAAATATGAAATTCCTAAAAAATGCTCTGACGCCTGGACTACTCCACTTTGCAAAATAATCAATGTTTCTTCAAAATGCAGATGAAAATAATTTTTGATCATACTGTAGTTTTTCTTGTATTATTGACGCAACAGTTTTCGAATTTAGCCTTTTTTAAAGTTTCTGGTTTGATTTCTCTTTATTTTACCTTCTATCTTCTTTAGGTTTCTTGATAACCCTGGATTTAATGTTTGTTTGTCGAAGTTCACGATTCACTACCGTATTTAAAAATCGGCACTACTACTTTTTTAAACACTTTGGGTGTTTCTACTTTTCCAAGAGAGATATTTTGTATAAATTTAAATGCCTCTTTAAGTGTTTTTCCCTTCAATTAAATGTCGCGCGTTTTTTTCCCGACTATTATCACAGTCTTGGCTTATTTCATATTGATGGTCATACTTATTTTTTGTAGTTCCTGCTATAACTTTTCAAATTGTAGTGTAGGTCTTCTTCCGTTTGTGTGTCGCTGATAGAGTTTTCTATTTTCCTCTAATTTTGAATTTTATAATAATTGTAGTGAAGACTTTTCCGGGATACTTAACAGAGAGTTCCTCTTATAGTTTTTACACTCAACTTTCTTTAAACAGAGCTATTCTAACGCCTGTTCTCCAATCGTGTGGCACCTGCTTGATTCATAATACACCATTTAGTAACAGTAGCAGGAATTTGTTGTTGTCAGTCCTTCCCATGTACTTGAAAATGTCTGCCGCTATGTCGTCTTTTCCTGTTGCGTTCCCTAACTTCAACTTTTCTATGCTCGTATTATTGCTAATGTTTCTATATTTTCACATTTTGTCTTGTATTGTTTGCATTTACGTATGTTTGTTTACTTTCTACTTTGTCTGTGCTTTCTTGATCATCTTCTATTTTGTTGTCCAATAATTCTTGTAAATATTGTTTCTATCTTTCCATGATGTGATTTTCTTTAGTTATTAATATACTTCCGTGTTTATTTCTTTAACATTCTTGAATGTGATTAGTTTTGTTTCTTTTAATCTTTTCAATGTGCAGCAAAAGAGCTTTTAATTTTCTGCAAGGTTTTCTTTAGTTCTATTTCCAAATTATCTCCAAGCGTTTGGTTTTGCAGTTTTTACCATGTTTTTGGCTTCGGTTCTAGCAATTTTGTATGTATCTTCATCCTTTCTTTTCCCGGTTTGCACGTTAATTTTCAGTTTCTCAATTTTTGTTGATTTGATTTGGAATACCTTGAAGTGGTTGTTTTTAATATTGATGTTCTTGTATGAATGTAAAAGATATATTTACGTAAACTTTGACTAATAATATGTTTTTAATTAGTTTTGGAGAACACAACCACTACATTACTTATTGCATATGGTCACTATATACTACAACTTTTGCTTTTACATTAAAACAGTGAGAGTATGGAAAATAAATATTGAAAAAGTTATGTTCCTTCAGAAGTACGGAATATCCTCGTTTGAAATTTTCAAAACATAGTTACCTTACTTAAAGGAGATTAGAAAACAGTGGTATATATATATATAATTCAATGTCTAGTTTAGTCAGAAGCTGACTAAAAGGATAAGCTTTTTTTGCTACTTATATCGACACCGTTCGATTTATGATCGACTATATTATTATCAAAACTGATGTTGGGTATTACTTGCATTCCTCTTAAATTTTTATGTTTTTCGCAACACAAAATATAAAATGAGTCGCGAAGTTACTTTCAATGTGTAAAGACGTGGTCGTGACCTGCAGATAAATAGCAAGTGTCCTGCTGATAGCAGAAACCCAAACAACCGTAAATATAAATTTAAATTTATTAATATTATAACTTGGATCAGAAAACTACTCAACGCCAATACTTAGCTAATTAAGCAGCTATCATGCTGCCGGCCTCTAATGGCCAAAACGCGTCATATTATTCACTTAACCAACAGCAGTTTCCCGGAACAGATCCCATGAATCAACCTCCTAATTACTTCCCAATCATTCCACAAACCACTTTTTCAAACTTCCAGTATCAAAACAATGATATACAGAATCAACATATGCTACAACATTCTTTCACCCACCAAATTCCATACACAAATTCTTATCACTCACTATCAAATCCAACACTCACCTGCCAACCAAACCATTCACAGAACCCAGCAACTACAACAAATCAAAGCGTACAAAACACAGATAGCGAAATGGAATCTTCTGACGATGAAAATAACACTTCTGTCTGTAAATGGCAACAAGTTAAAGGTGTTAAACGTAAACGAATAAAACCTAACAATCAGAAAACAAATAATGATAACCAAACGGCACTCCCAACAAGTAACCAATACTCCGTACTTAGAGAAGCCGAAACTAATTCAGAAACAGTGAATACCACCCCCGTTACAGTGAATACAACCCCCGTTATACCTAGACCACCCCCTATATTTGTATATGGCGTAATAAAATACGAACTGATGGTCAAAGATTTGTTAAATGTAGCAGAAACAGAACAATATTCAACAAAATGTTTGGCAGATAACGTAGTCAAAATAAATACAAAAAACCCAGACGTTTACAGAAAAATGATAAAATACATGCAAGAAAATAATATAATCCATCACACGTACCAAATGAAACAAGATCGTCCTTACAAAGTAGTTATGAAATATATACACCATACAACACCAATCGAAGAAATAAAAAAAGCTCTCAAGAAATTAGGTCACTCAGTACGAAACATACTGAATATTAAAAACAAACACACCAAGGAACCCATGTCAATCTTCTTTATAGATCTCGAACCGTCTGAAAATAATAAAGAAATTTTTAACGTCCGAGCTATAGACAATAAACACGTAGTATTTGAACCCCCAAGAAAAACAACCGAGATAGTACAATGTACTAGATGCCAAAATTATAACCACACTAGAGCATATTGTAACAGGCCATACGCCTGTGTTAAATGTGGAGGACCTCACGATACGAAAACCTGCGTCAAACCTCGAACAACTGCAGCTAAATGCATATTGTGTGAGGGTTCCCACCCAGCAAACTATAAAGGCTGTACTGTCTACCAAGAGTTACAAAAAAAGTATAACCCAAACAGCCAATTACTGAATAGTAAACCTCCCCAATTTACAAAACAAAATTTTCCCTCTTTACCAAGTCAACAAAATAACCAACATGCACCTAATTACACCTTTCCTACAAATAGTTCCTACGCACACATGTTAAAATTCAACCCTTCCAAACAGCAAGAATTAAGTCTCCAACAGTTCCTTGATGAATTTAAAAATTTATTTAACCAACTCCTACAACAAAATAGCATGATATTAAACATGCTAACGACGGTTATTAATAAAATAATCCAATAATGGCCAATTTCCTACGAATTGCTGAATGGAACGCCAACGGATTATTGTCAAAAAAAGCAGAAATTGAAATGTTCTTACAACTTCATAATATAGACATCATTCTCGTGGCGGAAACTCACCTAACTGATAGATCATATTTTAAGATTCCTAACTACAACACATACCACACACCTCACCCTGATGGAACGGCACATGGGGGCTCAGCAATACTTATTCGTAGCACACTCATGCATCACGAACTGCCAGAATATCAAACTGAATTTCTCCAAGCTACAGTAATCCAAGTAAAAAAGCTTCCCACTCCACTGAAAGTAGCAGCTATCTACTGCCCACCAAGGCACAACATTACACTACAAATGCTACAACCATTCTTCGATTCTTTAGGACAAAAATTTATAGTGGGCGGAGATTTCAATGCTAAGCATACGCAACTTACTGGCCTCTCCAATTTAAATTCGCTCAAATAATCCTAATTCTCAAACCTGGAAAACCACCTAATGATATCAAATCCTACCGCCCTATTAGTCTCCTTCCAGTCTTATCCAAACTGCTGGAAAAACAAATCTTAAAAAGAATCACCACGCTCTCACTCCAAGATGAATGGTTACCTAATCATCAATTTGGGTTTCGCCGGAATCATTCCACAATACAGCAATGTCATCGCATTATAAATTTTATACTCACTGCTCTACAAAACAAAGAATATTGTTCTGCTGTATCGTTAGACATCAGACAAGCATTCGATAGAGTATGGCACAGAGGACTTTTATGCAAAGTAAAGAAAACTTTCCCACATGAATATTATCTTTTAATTACCTCTTACCTCACTGCTCGGAACTTCCAAACAAAGATAGGCTCTGAGGTGTCAGATATTAAACAAATAAATGCAGGCGTGCCACAAGGCAGTGTTTTGGGACCCATGTTATACCTGCTCTTTACATCTGATCTACCAATCTCCAACGATACGATGCTAAGCACATTCGCAGATGATACAGCAATCCTTGCATCTCATACTGATCCAAATATTGCCTCAGAAATGATCCAAGCCCATCTCAATCAAATTGAGCAGTGGATACAAAAATGGAGAATAATAGTCAACGAAGACAAAAGCACTCACACAACATTTACAACCAGGCGTTCATCCTGTCCACCTGTCACCCTAAATGATGCTCCTATCCCGCAAACTACTGAGATGAAGTACCTCGGCCTCCATCTAGACAAACGTTTAACTTGGAAAACCCACATCAGCAAAAAGCGAAAGGAAATGGACCTCAAAATAAAGAAAATGTACTGGTTAACAGGAAGAAACTCATCTTTAACGTTAGAAAACAAGATTTTATTATATAAGTGTATAATCCGCCCAATTTGGACATATGGATGCCAGCTCTGGGGATGTGCCAGAAATTCCAATTTAGACATCATTCAACGCTTTCAGTCTAAAACACTGAGAATCATGTCCAACGCACCATGGTATGTGTCGAATCGCACCCTGCACACAGACCTCCATATCCCGTTCGTGACAGAAGTCATCAATCAATATGCCACTAAGCACCATACTACTCTAGAAGGTCACCCCAACGAAACCCTAGAACCCCTGACAGCAGATCCGCAACTACGTAGGCTTCAGACTAGATGGCCAAAGGATCTAGCAAACTAACCAAGGACGGACTTCACTGGAAGCCCATCTGTACCAAGTCTTACTGTCCAACAAGCATTGTAATATAAACTATTAGCTCATAGAATGTAATCTATTCTGATTGCTAATAAAGGGTATCTAATAAAAAAAAAAATATAAAATCAATGATCAACTTTTTATAAAGATCCACTTATTACATATCACTCCTCCGTGATATAGCGAAACCTCACTTTGAGATACCGGGTGACCATAAATGGTTGTGATTTTTTTTCTTAGGTTGGCACTGTTTATGTTGGTGGCACTGTAAGGGGTTAGCAGGTTAGGTTTTGCGGCAGTTTGTGTCAAAACTGATGCAAAACCTCGAATTTGACATAGACTTACAGTGCCACCAATATAAACAGTGACAACCTAAGAAAAAGATCACAACCATTTATGGTCACCCGGTATTTTGATACTGTATTGATGCTAAAAAAGAACTTTTTCAGTGCCTCCATATTACTTATTTTACAATTGAAATGTAGCATTAGCAACAGGCGAATGTTTTAAAAACTATCTGCGTAGGTACGCTACTTAGGCATGGAAGTAATTTTCGAGAGTTTAAAGAATTTCGACTTGAGGGAGGTTGCAGTGTACGTCTTGTATCGAATTCCGAGATGTTAATTAAATATTAATAGCTCTGTACACAGAGTGTTTCATAGCGTACGGAGGAGACTAAAACGGTAGCTAGAGGGGACCAAAATATAGTTATTTTCTCAATAAATTTCTGACAAAACCCAACGCCAAGAAAGTTGCAGTAAGTTAAATTTGAATAAATTAACGAACTAAACAATGCTGAGTTAAAAAAATTAATAAAAAATAAGTATTGAAATAAAAAATTGCGGTTACTTACATTTTTCTTTTAAAAGCTTTAAAAATTGGTGTTCACTGATGGAGAACCGCTGACTATTTAATAGTAACTAAAAAACAAGTAACAGTAGAAATGTGTTTGAGTGTTAATTCAGTTAAACGACAAAATTAATATACATCAGCTATTAATGTTTAATTCGACTTAAGTGGCCAACTACAGTAACGAAAAATATGTAGATGTGATCATTATGTACGAAGCTGCTGAAAAAAACACTGCACGTGCAAAACGTATGTGTTCGGAAAGATTTTCAGATCGTTAAACGCCTTCCAAAAATACTTTTCTTCGAGTAGTCCAAAGCGGAAGAGAGACAAGAAACTTACAACCTAAGAAAAGTTATGGTGGCGGCAGACCAAATCAACATGGGGTGAATGTGGAGGAAGAACTTTTATAAATGGTTGATACTGAGTCAACTACAAGTACACGCCAAATTTCCCATCAAGTTGGAGTTTCTCCATCTTTTGTTTGGGGCACATTAAGCAGCAATAGTTTGTATCCGTATCATCTGCAACAGGTATAAGGACTGACTCCTACGGATGATAATCTGCTGTGGTAGTAGTTCTGCGAATGGCTGCTAAATCGCACTGATAGGGAGGCAGAATTTCCAATACACGTACTGGTGACGGGTGAATGCTGTATTACCAGAAATGGTGTTCTCAACTTCCACAATTTTCACATATGGGTTGATCAGAGTAGCTTTCAGCAGCGTTTTGGCTTGAGTCTGTGGGCTGGTATTTTGAACAACAACTTAATAGGGTCTTGCGAATTACCAGCACGCCTTAATGGCAATTATTATTTTCAGTTTTTACAAGGAATCCTGCCAGAGCTCCTCAAAAATGTTCCTTTGGATGTGGGCCGTACGATGTGGTTTATACATGACGGCTGTCCTTCACATTTTAATCATGTTGTACGAATGTATGAGATTACCTCGACACCATCTTTCCGTAAAGATGGATCGGTCAGGGTGGATTAATTTCATTCCCTCACGCAGTCCAGATCTCAACCCAGTGGACTTCCTCTTATGGGGTTTTATGAAAGAATTTGTATGTGCTACCGAAGTTGATACAATCGACGAACTGCGCTGTCGCATCGACGCTGCAACAGAGCAGTTACGCCAACAATTTACAAGAGTATCGGAAAACTGGATTCGTTGAGCGAAAATGTGTGTTGAAATGCATGGTCAGCATTTTGAACACCTAATGTGAATGTTTTTGTTATGGTGAATTGTTTGTAGCTTATTTAATTTACTAATAGAATTGTAATTTATAAAATAACGTTTTCTTTATTTAAAAAAGTATCTTATTTTTACTGTGTATTTTCTCTATAATTTAAAATTAAACTATCTTAACAGAAATTTATCAGGAGTTGTAAGAAATATGTTTTTATGGAAACGACAACGCAGCGGTATTCAATAGGTGGGCATTAATTTACAAGAAATTTAAACTGCTGTAATTTTAATTTTATTGGGTTTTGGTCAGAAGTTTATTAAGACAATAACTTTATGTTGGTCCTCTCTAGCTACCCTTTCAGTCTCCTCCTTACGTTATGACATACCCAGCATATAGCCCGAAGATATACCAATACCAATTTTAACTAATTTGTATTTTGAATTGCAAATGAGAAGTTGAACAGATTTCTCTCAAGCATAGACAGAAACCTCCCCAACAGAGGTTTTCTATGACTGTCTTAAAAACATGTTAATTAAAGGTGCGAGAAAACTAGCGAAGGCTTTCGGCCCGACTTCGGATCGTTTTGTTTTATTTAAAAGGGCATGTTTAATGCATGTAACGTATACGACACGAAATTGTCCAGAGGTAAAGAACCCCATAATTTTTATTCGTCCGCTACATCCGCCAAAAAGTGTCTATTTAAATGCACATTAGTTTAATTTTGGCCACCGACAAACACATTTTCACCCCAGCACGCGACCCCGAAACTACGAGTTTCCGGTACGAACGCGCTTCTAATTAAATAGATGATTTTTGTTTGCTTAGATAATCATTTAATAGACCCCTAGTATTAGCTAACATGCTTACTTGCCCTCCCTTTTAGGGTGATAACATCTAGATTATTATCGGGGGCTGCACGCGCGCACTTCGCTGGTATGTGATATTTGTACGTCGCCCATTTCGGCCGATGCATTATTGCTAATTGAGACTTAAATTATTTTATTGAGTGCAGAATGTCACAGATTTGCGCTCGGCCGCTGAAAGGGGATGAGTTCTTTGGCTCCGGCACAGCTTAGGGGTAATCGTTGTGATTTAACGAAGGCAAAATCACCTCTGCATGCAGATTAAATTTTCCCGCGTTGCGGGTTTAAAAGGTATTAAAATGGAAGGTGCCTAGCAGCTTCATAATGACGCAGATGCAGACATTGACTGCTTTTTCAACTTCAAAGAGGTAAATTATTCGCTGCCACCATTCTTTCTACACTATATATATAAATTGTTTGATAAATAACTTTAGAGTCTGTAAAAATGAATTTCAGTAGTATTTATCTTTCTTGCTGTAGAGATCTCTATACAGGGTGTTTGTAAACCGCTAGACAGCTCGTAGTTTTGTTAATAATACAAATTGTCATAAATTAATCTCCATCACGGTCCCTATTTTTGCTTAGTGATACAACACTTTGGTTTTTTAAATGGAAAACCCCGTATATTTTTAGATATTTGAAATCAGTTCTCAAAATGTTTTAAGATAGCATGCATAAATTAAAATGTTGGAACTTAATATTTTTAAAATAAAAAAAATATTTAAAGTAGGTTATGATTTACGCAACATCACTAGCAATCGAACAGTAAGTGCAAAATAAACTCCACTTAGCTCAAAGAATTCCTCATGGCCGAATTATCCCATCAAACGTACTAAAACAATGGAAAACGATGGGTTTTTAAATGCGTACTGGAATTTACAATAAATTAAGGTTTTTTTATATCTCTATTATTAACGAAGCTTGTAACTTCGTCTATGGATGTAAAAACACCCTGTATAGTTTTTAATACTAAGTTGATTTTGTTAGGGTTCAATTGCGCCTCCTTTTGATTTCGAGATTTGTAGTATTTATTTCGTATTGTTACGCATCTCTGCATTCTGATGTCTTTGGTACTCAGTTTGTATTTTGCAGAGTAGCGCCACGTCTACTTTCTTGGCCTTGCTGCGACCGCTTGACGTAGCTCGCAATTGTTTCGAAACGCGTCCTTTTGCACCTCGCTCAGCAAAACAACGTGAAGTCGGTTTAGAGAAATAGGAATTTCGGAGAATTCATGGGCTGCCGTTGGTTTTTGGTTATGTGATGTTTGCCTATGCTTCTTGGAACGGTTTCAAGTCCCCGAATTTCATTATCGCTATCGAGTGTTTCGCACATATCTGGAATTTTGTTCAGGGTGAGTAGAAAGTTTTCTTCGTAACACATTATATTTCTGGGCATTACTTACAGTTAGGGTCATATCTTCCATGTGGGGATGCTTCGGCGATATTGGGCTGTATTGCCGTACGAAATGGTATCAAACGACATTGAGAGCCGGTGTCAGGAACGTGACCTTGTAAAGTCAGATAGGACTAACCTTTGCTGTAATGTTTTCCTGTCCGTTGATTTTAATTTGTGCAATTAATATTATTGCGAAGTTTGTGAACTCTAAGTATTGTAATCTTTGCCTAGGGTACCCCATTTTCATATTTGTGAATTATTGATCATAGCAATTAATTTGTGGCAACTTATGATTCCGATTATGTTAAAATATTGTGATTCTTGCTTTGATCATATTATTTGAATTATACTGTGATATTTGCATTCTGGCTTTATTTGTTACTGCGATCTATACTTGAAATGAACTTCTCTTTCAGATTTATTGTGCTACCTGAATTTACGTATTCTCGTTTGAATGCCTGGATACACTTGACGTTATCTGATAAAAATCAGTTGGCGCCCTTTTTGAGCTTTTAAAGAATTGCACACTCCGTCTCCGAACCTAGCTAGTCGGCAGCAATTGGATCCAAGTAGTCACATTGTGTATTGGTTGTGTGAGATTAGCCAACGGAGACTTTTTATGATAACAATTCACCGAGTTGTAACGTCGTATATTAGAAGAAAATATACAAAATAGGTAGCACAGTAAAGTTTTATTAACTTGAGCACGTTAACCGCCACAATTTTAATTTTGAAGTTTAACTTCAGACCAAAATATCTTTTTCTGATAATTAGTATAATGGAGGTGAAATTATTAATTTTTGATTTTCACCCACCATGGTACACGTCGCATAATAAAAAGAATCTGTAATGGATTTTACTCAGATATTCCCGCTCAAGTGCACGTTGTGACACTAACAGCCAATCTTATAAAAACCACTCATTTGTAATTACCTTTAATTTCTTGTTAAAATAAACAAAAGCTAATTTAAACGTGTTTATTAATGAATACAATCTTACAAGTACTAACGATTTGATGCGATCTTGTTTACTTTAACAAATAATTAATAGTATATTACATACCGAGGTGGGAAGTGTTTCATTCCTGTCGAGAGTTTAAGTAGTTAACCGAGACCGAGACTTAATCTCTCGACAGGAATGAAACTTTTCACCGTAGTATGTATACTATTTTATTCGCAATCATCTAATTTTAAAAATAACTACAATTGAATTCTGAATAATAGATATCTTGATGCAGCAAATATTTTTGTTACCATGAAAACAACCCACTCAATATTTTTGTTACCATGAAAACATCCCAGTCTTCAGGTATGTAATATTTTTCGGGGTATGTAATAATTTCCCGGCTAGTTTCAGTAATCATCTAGTTCCCAGCTGTTGACATGTTATGAAATTGACACATTACAATGTGATTGCGAATAAAGTTAGCTTCAAATTAACGGTCTTAACTAATTTTAAAAATTATACCTTTTAAATAATGCACAACACTACATGCCGTGTTAAACCAGCAAAAGTACTAGTGCTTCATTCAAAGGGGTTACTATTTTCGGGTTTTTGTAAACAAACTTCGCATTACTTTTAATAAGGATATTATTACAGAAAACAATTACTCGTTATGCCTATTGGTTGTGATTTTTAAAGTTATGAACACAATTACATTTCATTTAATAATAACGAGGGTTTATTACTGCCTTATCGAATGGGACTCACGGTCGCCCACACGGTCCGTTTAAAAACACCCTTACAAATTAAGTCCTTGACGCTTAGATTGACATGACACTTGTATTTGACAACTGTGAATTTATTGTGTGTGACTGTCTCCCGTTTGGTTGTGTGGTGTTTCGTTTTCGAGCAGTGGCTACAAGTATTATTTATGAAATAAAGTTAAAGAAAACTAGGGGTAAACATATCTTAACATTTCTAATTTTCAAATAAAAAACGTTACCAGCGATGAGGTTTGAACTTTAGCGCCTGCGCATACGATCTTAACGATCGACCTACGCTGCCACACGAGACTGTTCGGATTTCTACGATGCATATAAGACATTTTTTTGTTATCGATGGCTTCCTCGGGACTCACATTAGTTAGACTTTTAGGACATTTAATTTCAACTGCCGTCTCCTATTATACCATCTGAACTTGATCCTAGAAACCGATGTTCATAAAGAAAGCTCTATTCAACGCACCGCATTTATTCGTTACTTCTTTTGTCTCTTATAACATTTATCCTGTATCGGTAGAGTCGCATTTTCGTCAAAGATAAAGGCTGAGCTATGTGAAAGTTATTACTTTTATCTGTTTCTAAGTTATAGCAAAAATAAACAACATTTTATTTTGTTAAGGTGCTTACTCTGCATATGTTAGGTAAAAAATATTCTCGTTTTTGTCATGGGTAGAAGCCTGAGTTATGTACAAAATATTACTTTTATTTAAGTAATAGTCCGTGAGTTAAAGCAAAAATAAGCAGAATTTACTTTTTTACGAATCTCACTTTGTATATATTTTACCGAAATTTTCTTGATTTCATGCCAGGAAGGTATATAATTCGCATGCAAGATATTGTCTTCCTCCAATAATTATTTTTGTTTTGAGCTATACCGGCAGCAGACAGACAGACAAATAAACAGATAGACAAACAAAAAGACAGACAAACAGTCAAACAGACAGACAGACAAATAGACAGACAGAAAGACAGACGAAACAGAAAACCTGTTTTTCGTTATCTATCGTTATCTATCGTGAATACCTGAAGAAATCTCCGAAGATAATTTTTTCGCGATCACAATATTTTCTTTGTGTTTTAGACCCTCGACACCGCAACAAGTGGTACAAGAGGATCGATTATATATGTATGTGTTTTAGACGAGAAAAGTAGAATTGCGTAAATATGTTATTTTTAGATCATGTGCACAATATTGAGCCACACACATAAAATACTTTTATTGTTATTCGTGTAATATAGCCTGATATTTTCATGCATTTCAAAATTGTTAAATCAATGTGTGGAATAAAACATAAAGATATATCTAGTAGCACACCTAAGTCCTTTATAACAGAAACTTTATCAAGGGTATCATTATTTATATAATAGCATATTGAGCACTGACCCTTTTCCTACCAAACGTAATACTTTTACATTTTTTAATATTTAAATGCATCAAGTATGTAAGTTTCACAAATTAGTTGTACCACCTTTAAAGGAGGGGTGAGTACAGCCCTAGCTAGCTCTAACTTTCAGCAGAAAATATAGTGTGAGTAAGGACTAGGCAACGATCCTTAGGGTTAAACACAACTTTTATGAAGCAACAAAAGTTTGGGCGTCTGTCGTTATACACAACGAAAAACAAATCTAGCTACCAAAACTAAACAACACTTACCTTGTAAGCCTCGCATTTCAACCTAAATCTTAAAAAGAACAAACGAGCCAATTCAAGTAGGGTCGTACCTTAACAACACAAATAAAATATAAACCAGTAACATTAAATAGACTTTTAATAATCAACAAAAATTATAAGGCATAGCCTATTGCATACAGCATAAATTGACACATAATAAATTCAATTAAATCATCGATAACATTGAGTCCAACATATGAGCATTGTAACAAAATCCTGAATGTGAAAATTGCACTGGCAATTAAGATAGGATAAACCAACTTACGTCATTCAGGCGGCAAACAAGCACATGCGAATTTAAATAAAAAGCTGCCCAAGATATGATAAAATGGGCAGGGAAACGCTAATATTTAAAAGGAACAAAATTACGTTTTAAGACATAGTTATATTATCAATTTAGATTTAGATGAAGCGGGAAAAGTACTAATATTTGGAATACAAAAGCAGAAAAATGAGGAGAAGAGCTAAATGCGAAAATTGTCCTTGCAATATACCATATATACATTGACTATCAACAAGCGTACGATAGTATCAAACAGTCTCAAATAACCTCAGTCTTACAACAATATGGAATCCCAATCAAACTAATACGACTAACACACTAACAATACGAGATGTCGAAAGCAAATGCAGGATTAATGGGGAGATGTTTCGAGATTTTAGAATACAAAGAGATGTGAGACAAGGTGATGCACTATCACTAATAATTTTTAATCTAGTACTGGAAAGGTATAGTACGGGTTAGAGATAAAATCCGGGAACGAGTTATTTATAATCGACAATGCCAGATACTAGCGTATGCTGACGATGTAATAGTACTAGGCAGGGAAAAAAGAATAGTGAGGGAAACATTAAACCACTTAAAGGTAGATGGTCGATGAATTGAGCTAACAATAAACCAAACAAAAACTACATTTTTAATAACCAGTAAAAGTGTATTAAATGTCAATTTAGAAATAGAACACATGCAATTTTAAAAGATAAAGGAGCTGGGTACCTCAGAATCAATATACCTAGCACACATAATATTGAAAAAGAGATAACATAAAGAATAATGGCGGGAAGCCGATACACTTACTCACTGAACGAAATAATGAGAAGTAGCTGAGTAGCCAAAACCTGCATAAACTACGTCTGTAAAAGCACTGATGCGAGGCGTGGACACTTAACAAAAGTATGGAAGAACTCCTAAACAGATTCGGAGGAAAAGTATTAAGAAAAATTTACAGGGCCGTATATGACAATCAATTGAAAGATTGGAGAGCCAGAATGAACTATGAATTTGGAAAACTACGTGACGGACCTGACCTGGTAGGATGGATAAAGAAACAGCACATAAGATGGTGAGAACACCTGTGGAGAATGCCGGAATCGAGATCAGCAAGAATAAAACCAGCACAAACTCTAACAGGAAGAAGAACAAGAGAAAAGCCCAAGATTAGATGGAGGGACAATGTAACCAATGATCTAAACACCTTAAGGATACGAAAATGACCTAATATAACCCAAAATAGAGACCAAATAAGAAAGATGTTTCAGCAGGCCAATGCCATATGTGGACCGTGGTGCAATTGTGTGTGTGTGTGTGTATGTGTGTGTTTGTGTATTGTTTTATTTATTACGTGTCTTATATGGTGATGTGTGTTATTTTACTAGCTTTTTGAGTAACTAGTTTATAACTGGTTTACTGCGAGCTAAAAAGAAACTACTTGCGTTTTTACCATTATTATTTGTGCAATTTTGATTGATTTTGGAAGGTATTCCTATAATATATGTTTTCATTGGTAAAAAATCTGTAAAAGGCTTTACCCAGTCCTTCCCTCGTCGACATTGTGACACTAAATAATTTTAAAAATGAAATTAAGTTAGGAGTAAAAATATCTTTACGTTTCTAATAAATTAAATAAATTTTCAAATAAAAAAAAAGTTACCGGTGGTCGAATTCGAAGGGCAGGCGGACCGCGTATGCAGTCCCAACGTTTTGTGGGATATTGCAAGGGAACGGGCTATTTCTAACTGAGGTACGGAGCACCCACCTTTCGAATTCCTGCGTTGCAGCTGTAAGGCACTAATTTGTTGTTTCTTTTTGTATCGTACAACATTTATTCTGTATCTATTGGGGCCCATTTTTGGTAAGAATAAAGCCTGCGCTATGTACAAATTATTACTTGTATTTATTGCTAAGTTAAATAAAAAAAAAACAAAATTTTATGGTTTTAAGGTGCTCACCCTGTATATATTTGTCTGAAATTTTCTCGCTTTCATGCTAGGTATTTAGATATATAATGTGTATGCACAATATTGTCTTCCTCCGACAAATAGTTTTTGAGTTATACCGCCAACAGACAGACAGATCATACGGAATTGAGAACACCTGTTTTTCGTCATCTAGGGACCCTGAAACGTGAAAATCTAAAGAAATCTCGAAAGCTGATTTTTTCGTGATTACAATACTTCCTTGTTCCTTCGTCTTTTAATCTAGGGAAGTAAAAACTGTATGACAATGATAATTGATATTACAAAAATATGAATCAAGATTATAAACAATCGAAACGTGTATGCCCTGATAGCCCATTCATAGCAATAATTATTATGTAATCACCGCCACGTTATTTGTTAGTACTTGCATTCACGAGATTAGTAACAGAAGTTTTGGTAACCCCAAAGCTTGTAACGACACGAACCTCCACGCTCTCCATTCAATTGCATTATGCTATTTGTGCATTGTGTTTATGATACAGTCGTCCAGAATGTTCGTCCCGAATTTGACACAGAAGGACGGAGTGCCAACGCGACTGGGCGGTCACGGAATGTTTGTTCAAAAACACCCGCGGTTTTTACAAACGTAAAGTTATAATTAACGCACTTTGGAGCTTCAGAAATTGCAGGCTTCGATCCGAAAGGTGCTAGCGACAATCGCGGAATTTAACGACCACATTTAGTTCGACTGCCTTTAAAGTAGGGGTGTGAATCGCACGGTATTTGTAACGCCCGCCATTGTGTACAAATAATATTAATCCCATAAACACAGAGGGCGCGCTCTAAATAATCAAATTTTGCTGCTTCTCCCTTAATAAGGGCTCTTACGCGGCTGCTGCGCCGCCGATGTCGCGATAAAATTCGGGCTATAATAAAAACGTCGTTTGAGCATTGGATATTCGCCAGTTGACTGCTATATTAAAATAATAGTCCAAATTAATTAATAAGCCGGGTTACGCTTATTATAACAGCAATAATAACGAAGGCCCCGATAAGATCGGAGATCGGGCCTAGATTAGTTTGCGAAACGCTAATGCTACCAAATGCATCCAGACCGAAATAACGGCGTTCCACAGGAAGGACAATGCGTAATCTAGCCGAATTCAATTCGCAGCTGCTTTGTAATTACGAGAAGACAGCCCGCTTATCTTAAGAACATTTCACGAAGGGCCGTAACTATAAATTAGGCCCGGAACTGGACGAAACTTCGTTGAATTTCAAAGCTCGTGGCTTTTTCCTGTCTTCAAATTCTTGGTTGCATTTCAAACTAACCCATAGCAACAAAATTTATCAGAAAAAGCAAATTATTTCGAAATCTTGAATTTTCTTCTTTTAAATTTTAAATGAAAAAATTGTAGAACGATAACAGTAACTAGATCTTGTACTGTTAAGACAATCAGGAATCTCTGTCACATTTAAAAACAAATCAAAAGTTATTTACATTTTCTTCTTCTTCTTCTTCTTCTTCTTCTTCTTCCACTTATGTTAAGTCTCTAGATCTGTGTTTTGCTGGATTCTATTCTCTTGAGATAATGATAGTCAGCTGTCCCGCCATCTTTTTGGAGATTTACCTGGCACTCTAGATTCTTCTGGTTTCCAAACCGTGTCACCTTTTGTTTTCAATTCACGAAATATACTGGGTTCAACGTCGTCTTTTTTCTCTCCATCGTCTAACGACGTCCTAGGTGTTGCATTTCTTACACGATTGCGATCTTCTCTATTATGGAACTCAAGATATTCATTTTGGATGTTCTTAACGCCTATTTTATTCTACCGCTTCAGCTCTAGTCTCAAAACTTTAAGTCAGTATCGAATATAAGCAGCTTTTAAATATTCTTTCAGTGTGAATTTCTCGGTGTCCGGTGAAAATCACTCGGGAATAATCGCTCCGGTCAAAACCACTCCGGTCACAATCACTCCAACAAAAACCACTCCGGTCCATAATCACTCCTGCAGAAAACCACTCCGTACAAAATCGCTCCGGCACAAATCACTCCTGTACAAAACCACTGACATTATCAATTAGAAAAATTCTGGCATTTATATAATATCCACATTTCTGATGTGTGTTTCGTATGGTTCCGAGGGTTGCATAATCAAATTTTGGCGGCAGGACACCGTGGGCGGCGTTTGGGAGATGGAATTCCTAAAATTTAAAGGATCATAACCAACTTTTGCACCTGTGTTTCATATGGTTTCGCAAGTTGCATAGTCATATTTTTTGGAGACAGAACACCGTGGAACGACGTCCCGGCTGTCAGAATTTTCTGAATTATGCAAACCAAGTCAATAACGCTATTTTAACGCTTTCGCTCTAAACTGACTTAGGGGCAGATAATTTGATTTGAAATATTTACCACTTTAATGAGTGTGGTGCTTCAACCAAATCACTACCCTATAGAGTATGTACATTAATTTGATTTTTTATTGTATTTACATACATTTTATTGAGATACTAATCTTATGTTTCATAAGGAGGGCCAATATGGGGATCTCGTTAATAGCAAGAGATACAAATTTGGTTAAATAGGAAAAAAGTTGCACTATTAAAGGATAAATAAAATGACCCCTACAAATCCTTGGTATGATTTTTCGTTTTTGAGTTACCTTAAAAAACCGAATTTTTGAATTTTGAATTCTATTATTTTCTGGCGTTAATATTAAAGAGAAACTGACAAAACTTTTTTATAACTACTTTTAATGGACTTACAGATTATGTTATCAATATTTGTAAACTTCATCAACCTCGGTTTTTTAAATACGGTCTGATGTCAAATTTTAGCAGCCCTTTTTACTGTGAATTCAATAATGTAACCACACATTATGGTTTAATTACATTTCGAGTCTTTTTTTAATCATCATCAAGAAATTTTGGATACGGAACTGTGTCCTAGAGCATTTCATACGTTCTTTGAGCGTTGTAATGATATAAAAAGTAATTTCAATCTATTTTAGGAAAATTGGTCAGCTAATTATCTTCTTATAATAATATATTTGACGTTTCGCCAGCTCAGTAATGAACCACACTGAATGTTTTTTATTTATAATTTTAATTATTGTTTATAAGTTAAAAAAATGAATACTAAATAAATTACTTACTATTGAAAATTATTTGTATTACAAAACAAGTGATTATTGAGGATTAAGAACACCCGTGTGGTTCATTGCGTCTTTCTTTAAATAACAAAAGCTGAAACAACCTATGCACTGTTGTAGGATACAGGTCCATATCCAGGTTCGAAAAAACAAATAGTTCATTTGATTTAATTAATTAAATAATTTTTAGTAATTTTCCAAATGTATTGAATTCTAAATGAAATTTAAATTTCATCAAAGAAACACACACAATACTTTACTTTCATTTTTTTAGTCGGATTTCTTACAAACCTTTGGGGTATCATGGAACTACCTCCGGGATCATTCGGGGAATCATCGGCGACGTTCGAAACCAGTCAGGGTATGGTGGATACCTTCGGAATCACTTAGAGTATCATCGGGTATTTTCGGAACCATTTCGGATACGATCGGGTACTTTCGGAGTCGCTTCAGGTATCATTTAGAACCTGAACCACTTGTTAGTTTTTGGATCCAATGTACTATGTAAGACAAAAAAAAACTGGGCAACTCTTGATAGAGATTTTGGAATTATTTGATTAGCTTAAATGAGGCTTGAAACAGTTACATTTACTATAACAATTTTGTTTCATAGCAACGTCTAAATAAGTTGACGATTGAGTTACAAACAGCTAGCAACTATTCATATTAAGGCAATCACATTTACAACAGACCATATTAACTGTCCCAGTTGTTTTTGTGTTGCATAGTACGTTTCGCGAAAATAGCAAATAATTTCAGTTTTTGCGATTTTAGCGCCATCTATCAAGGATAAAAAAAATTTTTAGACAAAGCTTACGTAGTTTTTAGCGTAGAATGCGAATCTGCAATCAAAGGTTAGGGTCCCTATTTCAGATATCTTTAAAATCTGAAATAGGGACCCTAACCTTCGATTGCAGATTCGCACCGCCCCATCCACAAAGGTGGGGGTGTGGAATCAATTTTGGTATCATTTGACAGCTTTTTAAAAAATATCGAATATATTTTTTTCGTTTCCCGATCCAAAACGTATTTTTCGGGATATTCAGCCATTTCCAGACTTTTAAGACACCCCGTATCAAAAATTATACGTAACAAGTGAAAGACAATATAGAAAAAACAATCATTATTATGGTAGATCAAAATATTGATAACAAAGCAGAAATCCTAAATTTAGAAAAAAAAATTAAGGGTACTTCAAGTTGTGTACAGTTTAAATCAAAATACAATAGAGAAATTTGATGGAAATGATAGAATTAACCCCAAAGAATTCATGGAGAGACTAGAATTATTAATCGAAGATACAAGAAAAGTATATCGGCAATTATATGATTACCAAACAGAATTAAGAATAATGGGAATACTTTAGGTAGTAGTGTTGATTCAATTTAAATAAATAACAATAGAATGGTTTCCAAGATTTTAAAAACAATTTTCTAAATTACTGTTAAGGTGAAAACAAACAACAACTGGTATTTAAAGAGTTACTTAATTTAAAGTAGAATGGAAGGTCTAAATATTAGTTGGTGTTTGTTTTCATCCCAATAATAATTTAGAAATTTGTTTTAAAATCTTAGAAACCATTGTTGTTCATTTAAAATGAATCAATTTAATACACTACTATTTAAGCTATTCCCTATTATTCTTAATTCTGTTTGGTAATCATATAATTGCCCAGTATTATTAATTCACAGTGTGATGAAAAATTAGGTTTAAGTAAAGAAAAGTATGCCATACACAAATATTAGCAATTTTCCAGCTTAGGTAAAAGTCACTGTAATGGTACCAATTATTATAAACGCGTTAGGAACTCATTTAGAATTAATAAAAATTTGGCGGCACTTGCTGTCATTTTTCTAATTTTTACAAAAAAAAACTGCATTTTAACAAAAAACACAAGGCAGTTTTTGTAGAGTTTTAATCAAGAAATTCAAAAACATGAAAACTGAAAAAAATCAGTGACGTCTACGTGTCGTCTTTTTTTCGGTATTCAGTAGTGCAGAGGACTCATACGCACGCTACTGGTGAATTGAAAGATGGTTTACAGACAAAAAAAAATGTTCTTGGAGCCGCACGTACATACACCAAATCTGTAATTAATATTCCAACTTGCGAACCATTTTACTCTTTCTCTTTATTATTTCCAATGTTTTTATTGCTTATTTATAATTTATAATTACTATATTGGCCTCTCATTATGATTGTTATACAAAGCAATATTGTATTGCTCTTAATCGAACTAAACATTGGCCATTTCATTTGACACATTTTCAGAGCATCTACAAGGTTGGTGTTTTGTGCCGTAGTGATGTCAGTATAATTTAAGCAATTCTTGTGATGCATTTCTTACTACGTTTCAGAACACTGGTGCACTGTGCAATGGTAAACAATGCCAATACGCCTCCCGGACGCCGTCCGCGGTGTGCTGCCGCCAAAAAATATGACTATACAACCATTGGGTCCATTAGATATACAAGACAAAATATAATAATATAATAAAATAATATAAATGCCCCAATTTTTCTGATTTACTATGCGAGTGGTTTTGTACAGGAGAGATTTTGTAAGCTAAGTGGTTTTGACCAAAGTGATTTTGTACGGAGTGGTTTTGCGCAAGAGTGATTATGGACTGGAGTGATTTTGACCGGAGTGGTTTTGACCGGAGGGATTATTCCCAAGTGATTTTCACCTAGACTCGTATTTCTCCACATTACAACAATCAGTGCTCCTGAAACAACGGCTGCTTTCTTTATTTGGTTGATCGCTTATCGGAAGAAGTTGTAGTGGCTTGTAATATCTGCCCTATATAGTTAAATGTCAGTGTTTTCTATGATTTTACTCTCGATTTAAGATTACATATCGCAGATTTTTTATAGGTGATTAGCCACTTCTTTTTTCGACTGAAATAGCCATGTTATAATGTTCAGCCATGGTAAATTTCCATAAGATGCTTTGTAGGTTATCTTTATATGCGTCGTTTCCGCAGCAAAATATATCGTAGCGTAGTTTTTGTATTACCGATGTATATTGAGATTTTGGTTGACTACTCTGTATCCGTCCATTGTTCTTCCTCCTTATCAATCCGTCGTCCTACGTAAGGACATGGTGATATCACGGAGCTTGTGCTACTACTTTAGAATATGTTTCTCTGTCTTGGACCTGGTGTGATGCTTCCGGGAATGTGAAGCCTGTTGATGTCTTGATCTGTTCTGACCACCGCGTGGGAGACCGTCTTCTCGGTCTTTTGCCCTCGACATTGCCTTCAACAATCAGCCTATCTATTGTGTCACTTCCTCTTGTTATATGGCCGAAATATCTTAGTATGTTTCTATTTATCCTAGTTGTTAGTCTCGTTTTGGTACTGAGTTCTTCTAGGATGGAGACGTTTGTGCGGTGCATTGTCCAAGGTATTCGGTCAGTTTTTTTGATAGTCCAAGTTTCGGCTGCCTAGGTATATAGTGTGTTTATGAGGCGTAGTTTGGTATTCCTGGCCATGTCACTGTATTTCCATATTTTTGTTAACTTGGTGGTCGTTGTTTTGCCCATAACGAGACGTCTTCATATTTCATTCTCGCATCCACCACTGTTGCTAATTATTGAGTCGAAGTAGTTGAAGTGAGTCACTGTTTCATACCCTGCAATGTTTCTAATATCAGGCTGATTGTTCCTAACTTTTTTACGCTTCCTATAATCGTGTTCATTGCCAGATGAACAGTAATGGACTTGGACTATCACCGTGTGTACTACCGGTGTCGATTAGCTTCTTGCTCTTATTATGGTAGAACAGCTCGAGTTAAGTTCTTCTATAATTCTAATGATATTGACTACATTTGGGATGAGTCAAAAGTCATTTATCAGTATCTATGTAATTAATTGCCTTATTCTTATTAAATCTAAATTCTACCTACAATATAATTAAGATATCGGTCAATTTTCATACTTCAAAGTATTAGGATTTCTAAATAGTTTACGTTAGTTTAGGCTTCACTTCATGCATCGAGCTGATATGGTTATCTATTTTGAATTCTTCAAGGTTTTTTTAAATTTTGGGGAAAGCCCTTATTCTTTTCGACCATTTTGTCATTGTGTGCTGCTGCAGAAAGACTGTCTACATTAATGAAGTCAAATGTGCCTTTAATTTTGGAATCTTCACTGACATCCTTCTTGAGAAATCAATTTTGGAGTCTTGCGCTCTTGCATGGAATCCTGATAAAGTTCCTGGGCGAGGTATTTTTAGCAATTTCTCAAGAACAAACATGATTTGGATTTATACTGAGCAAGCACAAGTTTCTACCTTGGTAAAGCAGAGCAGAACATCTTAATGTAAGCCTAGATTTCTTTTGTATTAACTGATTTTCATGCTTTCCTATTTCTTTAGATCTTTGTCCTGCACGGAGGAAATTCAGCTCCTTGCGAATGCAATTCATTCTTGAGTTACCGCAGTTTCCTCGCCTGGGACTCGTGTACGTGAGGGTTTCCTCTCTGCTTGGTTCTAAGTTAGATTACTCTTAAAACCTTATCGTCAAAACGATAATTTACCTGTTCAGACCTGGCATTAATACCTGGCACCCCCTTGAGGCTCATCGACAGGGTTTCCTGCTACATTTGCTTACTACTTGGTGAATCCGCTATATTTTTTTCTTGCGCCAAAACAACTTCGGTCTATCCTGCAATTTGGGATTCCTTTGTATTTTAGCGTTCGCTTTAGATTTTAATGTGTCCGGCAAATATCAGATCCTTATCATGATTACATGAACAATATCATAACGTAGTATTTATCTATTTAGGGCAGATTTGCCAATTTATTATGCTAATGTGTCTCACGTACTATCCAAGTTAGCAATACTTTTGCAAAATGATTCTGCATGAACCATGTAATTTAGTTTTAGACTTTTATTTCATACTAGCAAGATGCCCGTTCTTCGTACGAACTACAAATGTTTGTTTATTCTAAATCTTAAATGAATTCTGGAGTCCCCCCTCCCCCTCATTCAATACGCTAAACTAACAAAGGCTGCAAAACAATATTGTAGGTAAAAAGAAAACAATATTCTCCTGAATAAAGTTCTCCTTAACTCTTTTATTCTTCACGTACCCCCTGGAAATGTGTATGTAATTGTCGTTACCCTTGTATAGATTGATAAAACTATAGTTTTAGATACAATGAGATAAAATCAAAAATATATGTACTTGTTAAATGTTGTATTCATAAATTATAGCAGAATACCCATTTCCACCACTTGTGGATGGAATTTCAGAAATTCTCCTATTTTATTTTAAGAGATATTGAGAAATTCGTAAAAAATAGTTTACCCATTTTCACCCCTTAGGAGTAAAATTTATAAAAATTCTTTCAGTCCGTTCTATTCTGAAATGAACCCAGAGGGAAAAAATTAATAATTTTAACCCTTTACCCCTTATCAATTTTTTCTTTTTGCCGCTTTAGGGATGATATCTATATGACAAAAAAGAATGCTCTAACTCAACAAACACAGGAAATACAAGGGGTTCTATAAGTCACCCCGAATGCAGATTCGCACCTTTAATGGTTGATTAGGGCAAAATCTTGAAATGTGTTTTTAAACATTTACCTTGGATACCTATGCAAATAAACACCAAGTCGATATCTTATCGGGTCCAAAAGATATTGAGGAATTCGTGAAAACACAGTTTACCCCTTTTTGCCCCTTTAGGGGTAAAATTTTTAAAATCTCTTAAAACTTTTAAATTTAAAAAAACTTACATCTGTATGCCAAAAAATAATGTTGTAACTCAATAAACGTAGGAGATACGAAGGGTTATTTAATTCACTCCGAATCCATATTTGAACCTTTAGGGGCTGATTAGGGAAAGATCCTGAAATACGTTTCTAGGCATTTGCATTGAAAATCTTTGCAAGTAAACACCAAGTCGATATCTCATCGGGTGTTAGAGATATTGAGGAATTCGTGAAAACACAGTTTACCCCTTTTCACCCCCTTAGGGGTAGAATTTCAAAAAATCCCTTCTTAGCACTACTTTACGTAATAAATTGAACCTCCCACTCAAATTTCAAGTTCGTAGTAACAGTGGTTACGGCTCTGCGTTGATTAGTCAGGGTAGTGACTTTCCTTTATACAGTGCGAGTGTAAAGTCTGGAACTATCGAAATAGAACTTTTATCAAATGTTTTTGAAAGAAATCCTCGAACACGTCAATTTTTATTTTAAAAAATACATATTTTACTGTAATTGTCACTTTTAGATTGTCTTTTGTTTTTGAGTTATGACGTTCGCGATAATTTTTTTAAATGGAAACCCCAAATTTTTATGATAAATTTGGACAGAGCATGAAATTCTAAGACCAAATACGCTAAAAAAGTATGATACTATATTTTGAAATTTTCGAGAAAATCGCTATTAAAATATTAAAACAAATATCGAATAAAAATCAAGTAGCCATGAAACAATGAGTTAGCCCTAAAATTATGACAGTTCTTCATAGTTTGTTTATCTGTTTTTGTTGTGTGCTCCTAATTAAATAAATAATGATACAATATTTGAGTGAAAAAGGACCAATTGAAATTTTAGTATTGAGGGGATCTGGTAACCGTACGATTTTCTCGAAAATTTCAAAATACAGTATCATACTTTTTTTTAGAGTATTTGGTCTTAGAATTTCATGCTGTGTATAAATTTTATCATAAAAATTGAGGGTTTCCATTTAAAAAAAGTATCGCTAACGTCATAACTCAAAAACAAAAGACAATCTAAAAGTGACAATTACAGTAAAATAGGTATTTTTTAAAATAAAACGTGTTCGAAAATTTCTTTCAAAAACATTTGATAAAAGTTCTATTTCGATAGTTCCAGACTTTACACTCGCACTGTATATGTATAGATTAGTGACCGAATAACACGGTTGAATTAAACTCAATTTAATTTCCCTACCTGCAAGATATTGCGTGAATTAATTCACTATATCCGAGGTATTGAAATCGATAACAATTTGAAATAATTATCATGCATTTTCCGGGATATAAATAACGCTCTGCATAGAACCAAGATCTCGGGATCTAAAGGACCTTTTTGCTAATTATTAATAACACTTAAATGTTCTTGCATTTGAGAATTTGGGGTCAAATTGAACCCGTACCCAAAATGAACCTTTAATAACATTGTCTTGGCTATACGCCTTTACCGAGAATCTCCCGGAAATGCAAATTGCTAGTTAAAGAGTCAACTTGTACTCATTTTCTCAATGTTCGTATTGAACTTTCAGAATTTCATTATTGACTTTTATAACAACTATTATATGCTACCGTGATACTTATTGTGATACTTTGATCTGGTTTGCCGTGTTTGTTTATTGTTGTGTATGTTATACTGAGTATCTTTATTGTTATAAATTATACTAGTTAGTTCGTTATCTATGCCTGCGAATTTTATATGTGCCCTTGTCGTCCTCTTTTTGTCAGGGATAGGTTAGTAGCGCCTTTCGAAGTGTACAGTTACGGACACCTCAAAGTGCACGGTTTTTTGTTACTATGGTTATTTTTGCGATTTTTCGGCTTATTAAATGGGGGTTTCTCCAGTGGCGTTGCTTGTGGTTATAAGAATAGGTATTACTTTTTAAATGTTTGTATTTTAGCAAAGTTTCAGAAGTAAGCAAACTCTATAATAATATGTATTTAATAAATATGTATCAGTATTCAATTGCTACTACGCTTTGCAGTTTGTTTCGCACAGAGTTGACCAATGTTTTCATATTGTATCCTTCTCTCAGTTCCTTCCAAGCATTTCTTATTCTTTTCCATAATTCATCGGTTTTGTTTGGTGCAAAATCCCTGGTATACATTTTTTTAGTTAAATAGCCCCAAACATTTTCGATGGGATTCAAGTCCGGACTTCTTGCAGACCATGGTAATAAATTGATATTATTCCCATTAAACAATCAATGAACAACAGGACAGTTATCGTGTGAAAATAATGTTATCAATTACGTTAACATAAACAAAATTAATTAATTAGGTAATATCTCGCCTGTTGAAAAGTAAATTGATTAGGAAAGACCTCTCTTACAGATAGCAGCATCACAATTTGCAAAATGTTGCGATAATTTTCAGCATTCAGTCGACCATTAATTCTATAGCATACCCCAGATCCGTGAGCATTGATCCATCCCCATACGTTTACAGAGAATCGTCCACTACTCCTTAAGGGTTGAACATAATATTGCTCCTCAAATCTTCAATTTTGTGGTCTACACACCCTTAATCTTTTCACCTGAAAAAACAGTTGTGTTCCAAAAGTCGTTGATCTCATTCAAATAGTCGGTTGCAAATTGTACTCTTCATTCTTTGTTCTCTGGTGTTAAAAAAAAACTTTTCTTGTAGAAGTCTCTGCTGCCAACGATTTTTAATTTTGAAAGTGCACCTCTTGCTCACATGCAAATCTGTTGCGACTCGACTCAGCGACCAGTTCTCTTTCAGTTTTGTGATAGCTCGCATTTTCTCTGCTTCTGACAAATGTCTGGGAATTTTCCGAGTTTTCAGTTCTATGACAGTTGATGACAAACGTAAACGTCAAAACTCGACGTCTATGATTAGAATATCGTATCACAAGCTAAAAATCTGCCGTGCACTTTGAGTTGGCCGCAACGGTACCTTTATTTGATTAGCAGTGCTTGGGGTTACTTGCTACTTGGCGCCCATACTTGTTTTACAGCTTAAGATTAGAGTCTTTTGTTTAACCCATTACTAGCTCAGGCTGAGAAGTCGACTGCCTTTGCTTCTTCCCTATTTACGGTCAGAGTGACGGTAACACATTATTTTCGTCAGGTCGGGTAATCTTATACCATCATTGACCGGTAATCTATGTGGTGTCTGTTTTAAATCGATTCTCTTGTTGTTCTTCGCTAATCGGCATTAGGTAACGTAGACTTTCGGCTATTATTCTGGTTTCGCTATTGACTCAAATAAAGTTATCTCTCTTCTTGTTCAAAATATTCTCCTCTACTCTTTTTTTTTGCTCTACTCTTTTGATTAAGCGTATCGCCTTTATAGAGATACATTTGATGTAGAAACCCAGTTATCACACAATGACCTGCATGATTTTTTTTTCTGTTGATTGTCTAGATTTTGCTAACGTTTCATCATTAATTCTCTGCACATAGTTATTTCATTGTTGACGTCTTTGCGATCAATTTAAGATGTCTTGTATACTATTAAGTTCAGAATTTGGTTTGTTCGATATTTCGTTATGCAATGTTGTAGCATGATTCATTTTTATAATGTTCTTCTTAGAAGTTTTCATCAGTTATTTGACTTTCTATTGACTTGCTTCTCGGAGCTCTACATCACATCCTATTAATATCGTTGTAATGCTTTCATAATCTTTAATTTGCTCTCAGTTGGCATGTATTTATTTCTCCTTCCTATACTTCATCCAAATAATTAGAAATTATTGTTGCTTTTTGTGCATCGTGGTTTATGTTTTTATTAATCGATATTCCATGCTCTATCCACTTCCAATTTGCATTTAATGGTTCTTTTGCTATTGTTATCGACTTCTTCTTATAGGTTGCAATGTTTAAATTACTGTTTCTTTAATTTCATGTAGTAACCCCTGCAGATCATCCGTGCTTTCCGTTAACAAGACAGTGTTAACTTTTCTATCTGTGCATATTATCAAATTTTTCTATAATGTTCTCCATTATTACGATAAATATAAGAGGACTACACATATATTCTTGTTTAATTCTTTTTTATTTATTATAGATATTTAGACTCACCTAAAATTATATTTATTCAATCTCTATTACTTAAGAATTTACTTCTTTAAATACAAAGATACTTCTTTCATATCGTCGCTTCATCTAGTTCTAATAGGTAATACTTGGGGTCTTTTAGGTTCTTTTCACTATATCTAGTTTACCTGTAATCAATATCTTACCGTTTCTAGTGTGTTCCTGACATACTATGCCTTTACAAAAATGAATATTCGTCACTTACCGAGATAGGTATTATTTTGCAACATAATTATTTTGACCATGAAGACAAATATTCCACCAATGTAAGCATAGCAGTGCCACACTTGAAAAACTTCTTTCTAAACTGCTGCTATAACCACATTGTCGCTCCTAAAGTTTGATCCCCGAAAACTCTCTTTTAGCTCCGGAAATTAATAAAAATCGCTAAGAGCTGCGACTACTATTGTTTCGCGTATGGATTAGAGAGGGCCCGGAAACGATACGGGGGTGTACGATATTTCTAAAATTATGAGAGTTATATGAAAATAACTTATTTAATAGTTTTTAATGGAATATCCTATAGTCAGGTACATTAGATGTTTTGTATTGTGATACTAATCATTTTAATATCAAGTCGTATGAGCTTTTGGTATAATAACGATTTTATGTAAAAAAATCTGAACTTGAGGCGGCTGCTATAATTAACAGAGGATAACGGAATGAAAGAAAACGTCACAAAAAAGAATGTCTTTCGTAAATTGCATTTCGAGTGTAAAATAGTAGCTCTGGGAATTAATGTTATATAAGGTTGCAAATGTATTAATTTAGGATTTTTTTAAATGGAATGTGAATATTTTTGTTTTTGGAAAGTAGTTTTAATTAGACTTCTTTTGATACCTTACTTCATACTTTTAAATCCAATTCAAATTCAAACGGCTTTGTATGTACCAGAAAACAGTTGAATAAAAAAGAACCTTACCACAAAATTATGTTTATTGTGCATTACCTTTCGAGTGTAAAATGGTGGCTTTGGGTATGCATGTCATTCAGGGTGCTCAACATTTCTAAATTGAATAATTTCGAATTTTTTAGGCAAAGCTCCCTGTATATTTTTATGGTTTTGGTAAGCCCTTTCTTCTGATATCGTACTTCATACCCCTAAATTCTAATTACGAAAGTAATCGATAGGATCGGAAGCTTTAGATTGTCAAATTTATTATTTTCCAATTGGTCTGGCTTGTTTTGCCAATAATTTTTATAAAATTCGTAATACAGAATATTTATCATTATTATTATTATAATTAGTTGTGTTTTTACCGGATGAACTCTTAGTAGTATATCCAACGTTGGTGTTATTATTTTTGATTAGATTTGTTGGTACATTTTTCATATTTCCTCGGTCGAATTAATTTAAAATTCATACTTTTAGTCCAGTCAAATGATAAAGATAAAAATTCCTACATTTTATGTACTAGAAGTTTTTTTCTCCGATCAATAGTTCTGCCGCGAGAGCGCCGCGAAGTTATAGTCCAGTCAAATGGTAGAAAATAGGGGAAAGTTTT
This sequence comes from Agriotes lineatus, assembly GCA_940337035.1. Classification (NCBI taxonomy): domain Eukaryota; kingdom Metazoa; phylum Arthropoda; class Insecta; order Coleoptera; family Elateridae; genus Agriotes; species Agriotes lineatus. The sequence goes on from CALNHX010008789.1 coordinate 35,233, forward strand.
GGTGGAGTTTTGATATTTGGTTCCTATATGTTTTTTGGTTGCTGTACACGAATATCAGGTTTGTCAACTTCTTGACCGGAAACACGTATTTTTAAGCAAAAACGGTGTAGAAAACAGATTTTTCTTAGTTTTCCTAAAATTACCCGAAAACTATGCAATTTCGTAAATATTGAACTGATATAAAATGAAAGAAGATAAAAATACCTACATTTTATGTACTAGAGGTTTTTTTCTCCGATCAATAGTTCAGCCGCGAGAGCGCCGCGAAGTTATGTGTTAAAAACAAAAAAAAAAAGAAATTATCCCAGCTTATTTCAAAGTAACTCAAAAACTGTCAATTTTTCGTAAATAAAAAATGGTATATGAAATAAATGTTGGCAAACCTGATATTCGCATACAGCGACCCAAAAAACATATAGGACCCAAATATCAAAACTCCAAAACCTTCCCCTATTTTCTACCATTTGACTGGACTATAATTTCGCCCTCTACACCTATTGTGCATCAAGTTTTACAAGCTTACATAATGTTATACATTGCAGAATTATACAATTCGTTTTTTCATGTATCGGATTTACATTTTTGCGAACAAAATCACCTAAGATCCAGAGCTAATGATGTTACGTGTAAAAGCGTATCTAGCGTTAGAATTTATTTTGTTGCATAAATCTTGGTAGTATAAACGTTTCCTTATTTGAAGCGTCGCAATCGTATAAAAGTAGCTTAATTCACCGCTCGCATATACAAACTTCACTATGTATTTTTAGGCCGTTCGTTTTTCTTTATGGTATTTCTAATCGCTTATCAGGACGGGCAGGCGTCCCTGGTTTCGGATTTTCGAAATATCAAACGTCTTGTTGCGGTTTGAATAGCGTTCCTTTTTCGTAGGTGGCCTCGAATTTGCAGGACACATGTAATGATCGTTCCCCAGACAAGCCTGTAATATAGGCTGTTCTTCACCAAGGAGATTTGAAACTCTATCGATTCCGCCTATTTTGTGAAGGCGAGCATTCACTCCTGCTTCTGGAGGCATAATTTGTTTTGGGCTACATCGCCTGGGGATCCACTGGTGATCTCTGCCAGTACCCTTAACCTGCTGCAGCAAGCTGTAAGAGCCCGTTTGGAGGCTATTTAATCAACCACTGCAGAAACCCGATCTCTCAGATAGCTAACTTATACTCTTATAGTATTGCGATATTTGAAGAGATTTAGGAAAAATATGGATAACAATGTATGGAAATGAAAAACTGACTTATTAACCAACTTCATGTGCAAATTCAACCCATTCCCACGCAGTTTGGGGAAATGCTGAATGATCGTAATAGAATTGGCAAGATCGGTGTAAATTGCATTTTCAAATACTATTTTCTTGGGTAAATATGGCAAAACCCCTACTAAAACTAATTAATGGTGACATCATTTACTAAGTACAAAACTTGTGACATTAAGCAAAAATTGTTTTAGATTTGATTCCGATAACCTCATTTTTTCACTTTTCGGTGAACTTGCGGTGAAATATTCTGTGTTACGAATTTTCGCTTGTCGGTATGCTAAGTCGTTTAAAATCGCACTTATTTCGGTTGTGCTACTATACAAATTATTGGCAAAACAATCCAGACCAATTGGAAAATAATAAATTTGACAATCTTAGGATTCCGATCCTATCGATTAAAAACTCTCCATAAATCAATAGTTTTAGGTGTGACTAGCTCTTTAAATTGTAATAACCACTCTATTTATTGGGAGAGTATTTATCAATTGAAAACTGTTGATTTATTTTCGGTAATAATAGGACTAGAGGTCAAAATATTGCCGACAATAATTTTTGCGATTCAGATACGAGTTTCTGCGGCGACGAAAATAATGACGAGTGCTTGCACGAGTCGTTATTTTCTAAAGCAACAGAAACGAGACAATCTGAAGAGTAAAAATTGTCTGCAATATTTCGACCTAGAGTCCTATTCGTCTTGACAATTTAACTTTTCATTAAAAAATAGTTACAGAAAAAATTGTCGCTGAAATAAAGCTCCTCGAAATATTGTCACTACAATAATTGTTACAGAAAAAATTGTCGCTGAAATAGAGCTCCCCGAATTATTGTCGCTGAAATAAAGCACCTCGAATTATTGTCACTAAAAAATCGTTCGATTGGTAGTTTATTTTTAAATTGAAGAATGCCATTGGTTGACAATGACACCAGTTAAATTGTCTGCAATATTTCGACCTGAGTTCTATTCGTCTTGACAATTTAAATTTTCATTAAAAAATAGTTACAGAAAAATGTCGCTGAAATAAAGCTCCTTGAAATATTATCACTACAATAATTGTTACAAAAAAAATTGTCGCTGAAATAAAGCTCCTCGAATTATTGTCGCTAAAATAATAGTTCGATTGGTAGTTTAGTTTTAAATTGAAGAATGTCATTGGTTGACAATGACACCAGTTAAATTGTCATCTGAATGGCTGAATCCACAGCAATACTTATTTAATTTTAATTAATTATTATGATCATAATTATAATCACTACACTATCACATGCGAAGCGCTAGTCCAGACTGTCGTACTTCTACTAATTAGGAAAAAAGTATTTTTATGGCTTTCCCCTCTCGTTGCTACCATAAATATGAAATGTGGAAGTTCTTAAATTATAGGGAGCCAGGTGATTTATCGATTTTGACATGCGTTCGCCTCTGTACTTTTGTAATGGTTTGGAAAATAAGCAGTGTTTAAAATTAACCACCGACTAGAACACCCCTACTTCTTTTATCTGATGTAAAGATTAAATCTTGTTTTTGAGTTTACCTTCACCTATTCAACTGTGGCTAATCGTTTCAGTAATTAATTTCTAAGCATTCGGGTTGAATGGTACAGTTTAAATTTAGCTTTCTTATAGTGCATACACCGATATTTTGACAGCAGAGCATCAGGATTTATTTTTTTTTTTTGGACTGAAAATTACAAGCTTTTTTTTTAACATTATTAGATGCTGAGAGACATGATTTCTTATTCTAAACATTTAGCAAACTTTAGTTTCAGAAAGCGATTAAATAAACAAGTCATCTCAGCTACGAAGTACATCTTTTATTTATTTTAAAATGAATGTTTTTCATTACTTGAAATAGCTTTTGCATTAGCTTTTTTGTTCTGTAGCTACTTAGAAAGCTGTCACTTTTGCTGGGTCCTGTACACACAATCTAAAGAAACATTGACCCTTCGAAGTCCAAGATATCTTACGAGAAATTTGATCGATGTAGTTGAACAAAGTTAGGTCCGACAGATAAGGTCAATCATCGAAATCTGTTGCAGTTCTCCTCTCTCTTTGTCGATCGCGAGCGTAATTTAAACAAGGACAGAGCCGTTTTCTGGATTGAGAAAAAAGCGAACCCTTGCAAAGGGCTGCGTGTGTAATTCGACTCAACCCCTATTAAAATGATGCAGACTGGTTCAAAACGCCCATCCTTTCAGTTCGGCATTGTATTCCAAAGGTACCAGATGTTCTAAAGGGCCGTGATTAAAGTTAAACTCGCATTAAAAGCTATCGTCAATCGGTTTAAAGATTTGATAAGCGCAGATAGAATCAATTGGTCGACAATATTTGGCCTTTGTGGCGAGTTGGTGACGCTGACAATGAAACGTCGGTCTGTTTTGTATTCCATTTATTCACAGTAACAACAATTTAGCTGTCTGCTACACATATACACAATGGTGTTAAATGATAGTTTAGTACATAAGTAACTGGTTTGTTTACAAATTTATACATTCATATTTACAGGGTTACAATAAATTATATGTGAGAATATACAATTACAAGTACTTTTTGTTTATGTATTTATGTACAAAATATAAGTTTTCATAATTTAAGCCGGGGCGCTATACGAGACAAAAGTTTTGTAAGGCTTATTATTGTTATTTTTTAAATATCTACCGTAAATCCAGTAGGGTTTTGAACTATAACCGTTGTGTCTAAGGTACCTAGCGCTTCACATAACATAACAAATAAAAACATATGACTCGGTTATTATGAGGAATAATTTGAATGCATTTTTTTAAACAGTAAGAAGCTATTGGAGCCTTTATTTTGACACAATACAGTTGATTATAAAATGTGTCCATGGTTTAGTTATAAATAATAACATTATATTAATTTTCTATCGTTTTATCATTTAAAGACAAAGACGGAATGTTTTTAGTTGCAGTAGCAACATTGAAACTACCGTTAAAAATTGTTATGAGATACTACCCCTAAGGGGGTCAGAGGACAATATCATCTTCACATATAAATACAATTAAAAAGTCTTACTAACGAAAAATAAAGTATAAAGTGAAGAGAGAAAATGATTAATAATATTAAGTGCTAGAGGAAAAAAACTTAAGAAAACTACTCACAAAAGCTGTATAAATAATGGATAGAAGTAGGCTGATAGTGTTGAAGTTGGTTGAAGCAGAAAAAGAATTAAGGACTGTTCAATAAATAATCAGTGTTAAATATTCTGGTTTTTAAAAATATTGTAATATATGGATAAAGAACAAAAAAAAAAAAGAAAATAACATGGTTGTTTCCATGTTCTGATTTTGCTTGTAAATGGGTTTTGTTTAATATGGTTCTAGAAACGACAGCCACAATACCCTCTCTCTATCCTCTAATTTTAATTATATATGATTCTAGTATTGATGATGATGAAATCCTCCTCATCATTCATGATGATGGTGCCGTCTCTCCTTTATCTGAATATTTAGGTACAGCATAATTAGGTACCTTAATGTCAGAGATAGTTAATTAATGTTTTTATCTCAAAATGCATTCATAATACTTTCAAAACCTTTGTCCCATCGCTATAATTAAAATAGTACTTTGCAACTCGCTTTCCGGCACGTACAGTAAGTAAGTACTTTCAAAATTGACGATCTTTTTATTGGCGGTGGCAATCTATTTAATTATCGTCAAAGTTGCAAACCGAATAGATTAATGATCTCGAGTTACTGATTTCATACCAGCCCGGACATGGGAGGGCGACTAACAGGACTAGAGGGTAAACTGTGGACAGCAGCTGCCGCCACAGCAGCTTGGTGGTGGTAGTACAGGGAGCCAGGATATCCAGTCGGGGAGCTGACGACAGGATTGGCCGCCGAGCCCGAGCCGTCCCTGGACGCCTCCAGGGGGTGGTGCAGGGCCAGAGCGTGATTCTGCTCGAAGGGGTGCCGGATGGAAGAATTGGCGGACTCGTGGTACAGGATGGGGACGCGCACGAGCCTCTGGGCGGCGTGGGCCATGTTCGCCGCCTCCAGCTCGGCGGCCAGCTGCCGCTTCCACTTGTTCCTGCGGTTCTGGAACCATATCTTCACTTGCGTCTCCGTCAAGTGCAGGCTGGCGGCCAGGCCGGCACGCTCCGACGACGACAGGTACCTCTTCATGTCGAAGGTCGATTCGAGCTGGAAGACCTGCAAGAAAAAAGTAAAAGGTCAGGGTACTTCTATTTCGCCAAATGAGGGAGGGCGGCTCTTCGGCCAAGAAAAGAAATTACAGGATAGGTTAAAGGAAGGAGGAAGGAAAACAACTCGATATAATATACACAGAAGCACTCAAGGATAGTGAAAAGAGAATAGAGTATGAGAGAGTAATGCTGCAGAGGAATTTGATAGAAAATTAGAATGAAGATTAAATGCCACAGCGCTGTATAAGGTGCGTAAAGAATATTAAAAGAAAAGTCATATCAGAATGTGAATAGTTGGTTTAATACACAATGTCGAGAAGTAATAGAAGTAAAAGGCAAAGCACGGTGTAGATTCAACAACGATATCAAACAAGAACAACGGCAGAAAAATATCAAGGGAGATGACGACAAGATGAAATAATTCTAAAACAAACGAAAAGGTTATATTGCTAAAAACAACTCGATGAAGTTAATGTACTATGATATAGAAATAAGAATATAAGGCACTTCTAAAAAAAAATAACGCTACTCGAGCTGATAAGTTTGAAAAACGTATTGTTCAAGGAAGACCTCTCGGCAAACGAAGACGGGGCAGATCATTGATGCGCTGGATCGACACTGTTAAAAACCTCTTAGAAGCAAATATAGAATAAGCTGTCAGATCTGCGTTGAATAAGGAAAGATGGCGCAGAACAGTAAGAACAATAACAAAATACGACAAGACAAGACATGATATCTATGATCACCATACGTCTGTCAAGACGAAAGGACTAGAGGGGGAGTAGGAGAAGGAGAAAAAGAAAATAAACGACACTAAACTTCAAAGCACATTTATTATACGTACGCATGTGGATAAAAACAATGAGGTTATAAGCAACAAAAAGACTGCATAGACTGTTAGCCTTTCCTTTAAACAAAGATCGATATACCACTGAACTTCAGACCATAAAAAGCATCACTGTGTACAATAGTTTCTCTTCTAAAATGATCGAGAATTTGATTGGAAAACAAAAAACAAAATTGCATGTTCAAAATTCGGCAAATCTCGTCAGCTTTAGAAGTGAAGGACCCAAGTACATCAACATTCCGTTTCACCCGGCTACAAAGGGCCTAGCAAACATTTTTAAAGAATCTAGTCATAAAGTTGTGTATGATTCAAACAACAATATTAGAATTTTTTGGGAAATCCAAAACACAAACTTAGGACTTTAGAGAGATCTGGAATTTACGAAATGTTCCCATTGTGATTCTAAATATATTGGTCAAACACGTCGTACTTTTGGTATTAGGTTTAAAGAGAATTTAGCTCAATTTAGATTCAACAGATTCGAAAAATCCAGTATTGCCCAACATATTTACGATACGGGTCATAGTATAAAGGAGGATGACCTAAAAATTGTAAAGGCGTTAACTTCAACAAAGCAACTAATTCTTTTGAAAGCTTGGCCATTTTAAGAACGAGATAATAAACTTTTGAACAAAGACGATGGACCTATACCTTCCTCCATCTTGTACGATTTGTTGAAGTTAAATTGACCGTCGGCCATGTTAATTGGTCCTCGACCACGCCCTCCGAATCAGACAGAATGAATAGGTGTAAAATGCGCGGGAATCGCCCACTTCCGTTTGTGATTTGGTCACGAGCATATCGTTGCTATTTTCTGTGAAAGTTTCGTAGCTATTGATGATGACAGCTTGGCAATTGTTAAATATTTGTGTGGTGAGGGGTTTTAACGATTTGTGATATTTTCAAACCACAGGCTCTCCAGCAGTATTTTATTTAAACAAACAAGACATATTCAAGGGAGAATAAGATCAAGTTGAGGAATTTTGCAGTTACGGAATAATTGTAAAATGATAGCTGGAAGAAGAAACGATACCACAATAGAAGAAATAACAAATGTTCTCATTCTTTCTCTTTTCTATTCATCTTACTCCTAGCACTTTTCTGGGGTATTTCATTTCGGCTGACTGCAATCTTCTTTGTTGTCAATCGGTTTTCTCCTCCATATAGTAATACTGGTAGGTACATTGTTTTGTATATCGATATCTTCATGTCCTTTGATATTTGTTTATGATCCAGGATTTTGTTTTTATGTAGTGCATAGTTAATTCTGTTGTCCGACTGAATTCTTCTATTTAATTCGTCTTCTGCGTTGCCTTCATTATTAATTATGCTTCCTGGTATTTGTAGGTTTGTATTTGTTCCATACTTTCCCTTTCAAGTTCTATTGCAAACTGAGGTTTATTTTTGCTAAATACTAAGGTATTAGTTTTTTCTATGGCAAGCTGTGGATTTTGTGCCTCCAGTACTTCCAGATTTTAAAGTTTTTCTTTAGATTTTTCTCTGCAAATGCACAGGTCTCTACATATACGGATTGTAGGTTCTTGTAACCCAATGTGACTTTCTCTGTTTGAAATATAAAAATAATAATGAACTCGGGGTCCTACCTTGTCGAAGTTCCTCTGCAGTTATGAATTTCGACGATACATTATTGAACGTTTATATTTGATTGATGGTCTCATCATATATAATAATAATAATAATAATAATGGTGAGGCACTAACACCCCATGAAGAAGCTTGGCCTGCAAGGCGGAAGGTCAGAACTTCCGTGTCCTCACTTTTTAATATTTCTGTTAAGTGTACGTGCACTGTTTTGTTTTTAAGCTTTCCCATATTATTTTCTGCTGACTACGTGAAATGAATTTTTTATATTTTTCGCTAATTCCTTCTCACTTACTTGCTGTACTGCGAATTTGTGGTCTTGTTCACTGTTTCCTGGTTTGAACACTCTTTTGTATGGCCTTTCTTATGAATGAGTAGTATGATCCCAGTCTTCCATTCCTCTGGTATAACTTTCTGCTTCCAGCATAAATTTAAAATCTTGGGGAATTCTTCTTTACTTTTTTCTCCGATGAATTTTATTAATTCAGGTTCTATATCATCTACCCTTGATGTTTTACAGGTCTTTATTACATCTAATGCTTCATTTAGTTTTATTATCTTGATACAGCTTTCTATTGTTGTTTCTTCTCTTTTTTTCTGGGTGTACTCTTCTGCTTCTTCTTCTTTCTGGGTTAAAGAGTTTCTCAAAGTATTGTTTACACCTGTTTATGATCTTGCCTTTCTCTGTCAGTAACTTCCGTTAGTTGTTTTTAAGTTGCTTTAATTTGTATTCTAGCTTATTCTTGAAATGTTTATTGCAATGAAGAACATTCTCGGGTTCTTTTCTTTCCACCCGTCTCCAAATTCTTTTAAGTTTTTTGTTTAATTTCCTGTTCCCTTCAAAACAATGATTTGCTTCTGGTAGTATTCGTAGTTCGCTTAATTTGTGTTTTATATGCATCTTTTTCAGAGTTTATTTTTTCTTCTTCCTCTTTTGTCTTCCCCATTCCACAAAACCGTTTTCTTTTTACCATTACCTACTCCAGTATGTCCGCATGTCTTGCATGTTACCTTTAATACGTTTTATTTTAGATTTTATAACCTTTTATTTACGTCTTTACTTTCTTTCTTATAATTTTTGGCTATTTCTTCTGCTAGTAATCTGTAATCTGCTACTGTGCTTGCTATTTGTCAGGTATACTTGTATCTCTTATTATATGGTCGTGGTGTGTATTCCTTGTTACGAGGTAGTTGTTTATACATAATTCTAGTGTTTTTTCGGTAACTAGTAACGAAACGAGAATATTATCGATCGGGTTTCGTTTCGTCTCGAAATTCGAGATCGAAATTGACATTTTTATATCAAAGATTCGAGACGAAATTGAACAAATTCTCGATCGCGACAGTTTTTAATATATTTTTAAAACCCACATAAAAACGATGCTGAATCGGCATCTTCTTTTAAAGGAGGTTGTTAGGTGTCAAGGCCTCAGGGTTGCCAAAGCTGGATTGAGGAATCGCGCTGGGCTCGATTTTTTCTGGCCATTAGAGTCTGTGGTCTAGGACCATAAGCTTTACCTCTTAACCAGTTCCATTGCGTTACGCTTTCAAGAACAGTGCCATAAATATCGCCAGGGGAAGTCCACAACGTTAGTACATGGCACAGGTGCGCACATATATAAAATATGAGAATTGAGATCGAGAATCGACGTTCGAGAATTTTTTTCGAGATCGAGATCAAGATAGGTAAAATCTCGTCTAGTCTCGTCTCGTTTCGTGGCAACACTAGTTTTAACTCTCCACTTTTACCATTATTTTTCTCTTTTTCCTTTCACAGGTTTCCTGCAATCTTTCTCAGAATTTCTCTTTTTCCTTTGTTTATCATCGTTATTTGGCCTATATGCTACTGCCACTGTTATTATTTCTTGTTTCTTCCCTATTTCCACCATTAACATCCTTTCTTTAATATATTTCCGATGCTCCAGGTTGGTTACTTGATTTTGTTTTTTATTATGTAAGCCACTCCAGCTCTAGCCCTTTCATTTTCTTCTACTCTACCGTATATCAGAACGTATCCATTATCTAGTTTCTAGTACTACCTTTATTTTTAGTTTTAGCGACTACCATTATGTTTATTTTAGACTTTTCAACGCTCTCAATTAGTTCGTGCTCTTTCCGTTGTATTTCTCTGACTCTTCAAGTTAACAATTTCCATAATATTTTTATTCCTGTTCGCTTGTTTGTGTTTTTCATATCTATTTTTCTTATAATATCCGTTATCAGTACCATGTTCGTCTTCGTAATTGTAGTTTGGTTTAGTTTTTTGTCTGCTTTGCGATTTATTTTTGCCTTTCATCGCATATGTAGGTTACTCCTTCAATAACGATATTTTTTCTCTTCAATTTGTTTTGCATCTGGCGCTCATTTCAGATTAACTAATTTTTTAAGTACGTTTTTTGTAATTTCGGTTCTCTTCAGTTTATTTTTGTTGTGCATTATGGCGTTCTTCTGTTCCAGTTGTTGTTGGTAACTATTATGGGTTTTTAATATTGTGTATTTTCCTTACTTCTGCTCATAATTTGATTTTGTTCTTCAAGAATTGCTTTACTTCTGCTTCTTCTTCAGTCTTGCTGGATTCTTTTATCACCATATTACATTTTTTTCTTATTCTTTTCGTAAATTTCCAATTTTTTCCAGATTCGGCACCTTTTCAGATTGCAGTTGATCTATTTTATCATGTAGTGTTTTGTTTTCCATATTTAGTACCTCAATTTCTTCTTTTTTCTTCTTATTTCCTATTCTTAATTCCTTAATTTAGTTCCTTTATGTCCTAGTTATTTTATTTTTATCTTTTCTGATTTTCTCTATTGCTGTCAATAATGAACTAAAAATTGTTCTCAAATATTCCATACCATCGGTATTTTCATTCTTTTTCCTTATTGGTGTCTTTTTTACTTAACCGCTAATTATTATTAAACATTTTATCAAATATTCTCTATGCTAGGTTTCTACAATTTGTTGCGACGACGTAGTAGGAGGATATCAAAGCGGATACCGCCATAGGTCTAAGGGGTTAGCTAACTATAAGCCAAATATTTACACTGCGACAATTTTTTTAGTGAGGTGCCTCAAATATAAATTAGATACACACCGTCTATTTCAGTTGTGCATATGATAACGTGGGTAGCGATAGAATCTACTATGCAATGCATCAATTTTAGATAAAAGACGAACTAATCGAGTTAGTAAAACGAATATAATCCTCAGTAAAGTAAAAAAATCATGTCTAAAACTTTCATTATTCAGACTTTGTGGGAAAGTTACGGTTTTTGTTTCCTCGTTTCAACATCGCCCTTGAGAAAGTGGCCAGGAAAAGCAAAATTACCACAACAAGCACAATGTTTAATCAATCAGTCAGAGAGGAGGTAACAACAAATCAAACTACATACAAATAAAGGTCTGCTTAAATAGAGAAACCTCGCTATTGCTGGGGTCAAATAGAAGTAGTGAAAAGTATTGTGTACCTCAAGTCGCTTCTTACTGGTAAGAACACGTGCAGCAATGAAATCAAAGAGAAGAATACTTCTAACTCATAAGTTAGTGTTGCTACAACTTTACGAAACATCTATATCAAGCCTCTGCACTGTCCTTACATATGAGAAACATTGAATGTGAGCAAAAACACCAAACATAATTAAACAGTTTTGCCCACTGTTAAGACAAATTTAGGGGACTATTTGTGAGAACAGGATGTGGTGTTAGGGTTTGAAGACCCCAGTATTCTCAAATTTTTAAGAATTTCAAGACTGACATGAATTGAGCTTGCTCAAAGGTGCTATGAAGAACCGACCATCACGAAAATGATTGAAAGACGAGGACCAGTAAAACGAATACAAACACGGTATCTAAATGGCCTAGAAAAAGATGTTCGTGACATAGGTGTGAAGATATGGATGATACGCGCGATTGATAGGACTGAATGGACAAAAATTGTGGTGCATTGTTGGGCCTAACCGGGACTGTATTGTTACGACGACGATGAGAATGACGATAAATAAAGCTGGGATATAGAATAAACTAGATATGCCTCAGAGAAGATACTTTTGTTGGTCAGGAAAACCAGGACTTTCCAAATGCGAAACTTACCTGTGAGCGCGAGAATACGGTGCGAGTCTTCTTCTTGCGCTTGTTCGCCAGGGAGTTACCCGGACTCAGACTACTCGAGTTGGGGATTTTCTTGTCTTTGTCGGTGTCATAGTCGCTCTCCTCCTCCTCGATCTCCTCGTCTATCGTCATGTTTTCGCTCTCCCGGTATGGGCTCTTCGCCCGGTTCATGCTCAAATAAGTCTGATCCAGGAAGGCGGGGTGCGTCGACGTGATTACGTTGGGATGATGGGGGCTACCTCTGGGCGATCGGTGGTTGTCCGTCGGAGACAACGCGCGCGGCGACCTCTGCGGATCCGACTGGGTGTTGCTGGGGGCTTCGCGGGGCGACAATGGCGGTGACTGATCTTCACTGTTCAGACCTCCTACAACCAAAGAAGTCGCACTAATTACCAGAGGTACTTACAATGTATCGGAATAGTTTCACAAATCACGGATATATTTCGCTAGGAAATGCTGTTTTATAGAAACAAACCTAAACAGTATCGCCTGAATAATGCAGATGTTCATGTTTACATGCATAATGCCGTTATATCCGGGTAGCAATCTTACTTCGGTATTCGGATACATTTTGTGTATCCGAAGAACGTTGGAAATGGGAGATCAGTATCCGTTAAATCCGTGTTTGCCAATACCAAACAGTGTATTTGTAATCGAATAGAATGTGTTGTACTTGAGTAGTCACTTGTCACTATAAAGTGAAAAACATAATTTTTCAGTTTTTGTTTTCATCATCACAGAAGAACAAGCAACAAATAAAATACTAATAGAAGAGAGAGTCGGCCACGGAGACGTCTCTAAGACATTAGACTTTTAAACACGACATAATAAAGGTGTCAACACTCATGGTTGGCTTTCAAATGAACTGTGGGTCGGGGATGACACTATGCTCATTAGTAATAACATAGAAGAAATCCATGCCATGTTATAGTTAACCTGAAAACTGCTTCGAAAGAAATTGGACTTGAAATAAACCTGGAAAAATTAAAAACCCTTCTGAAGAAGTAAATTCAACAATAGTTAAAAATCGCAACGTTCAAATCGATCTAAAATGGAAAGTTTTTAGTGCCTGCATGCATCCAGCGATAATCTACGGCATGGAAACAACATCTCTAACCGTCAAGTGCGGAAATAAACTTAGAATGACAGAGAAAGCTATTGAGAGAATTATCTGTTGATAGGACTTGATAGGACAACGAAGTTGAAGGAAGTGATAACAAGCATAAAAACTCGAAATGTAAGTGGGCAGAATATGTGGCTAGGCAGAAAGATGACATATAGACAAAACACATGGTACGATATTATAGAGGCGCTGAAAACGCCGAACGGTGAAAGGCTACTGAAGAAGAAAAAAAAGAAAAGACGGTTGTTATCCGGAATTGCTGAGCTGCAGAAAAATACAAAAACTTCTAGCTCTTCACAGCTTATAGTAGAAGAAAATTGAAGTCGTGTATCATTTCTCATTGGTGTTTAATTTCATAGTCGACTAATTTCATATTACAGATTAATTGAAGAGTGGAAGTATCAAAGGTGTTAAGCGCCAAATTTTATAAATGTTAGTTTTTGCATTAGAGAGGTTGCATGTCCTACCAAAAGTTCTAAATCACAGATCGAGTTGTGTGTATCTTTCAGGCCTACTTTGGTAGTGTTATTCTTCAAATACTGGAAAGTATGGTTTTGGCAGTTAGCCCCTTTGGTACTTACACTTTTCAATTTATGTTAATGTTAATATCTCCTCTACAAATAAAAAAAATTCCGGTATATTACACATCGTTGAAAAGCTATTTTTAAAGAATATCTAAAAGTAACCAAAAATCCAATATTGCTGCCTTAGGAGAAACGAAAGATAGCACTAATGACTTGAAAACAAATGACAATCAGGGGTTTCTGTTTAGATACAAAAATTTGTGTTAAAAAAGTGTCTGGATGTTGAAACATTTTAGAAGAGGTCACATTTGGTGTTATCGAGTTATTGAGGAACATTGAAGTCGGCAAATTTTGGTTTTTTCAAATTATCTTAAAATTTCAAAAAGTTAGGGTGAATTTGAAATGAGATTTGTCCCGAGTATTGAATTTTGCAAAACATTCCCGATTTAACCGTGCTCTATGTTTTCCAACAACCAATATAGGAACCAATGGTGAGCATCGAAATGTGGACACAGTGTATATAAGGTCGATTAAATTAGGATAAAGTTGCAAACTTAGTTTTAGGGTTATGCAAACAACTAGATCTCACACTTTTTTCATTATAAGTTGATTATTATATTGCTTCTAGTAACACTATTTTGACATTATTAGAACACTTTTTAAAAATTTATTTTAATTTGATTGTAGACTTTGTACACTAACCATCGAGAAGGGCTTATTTACCCACTTTCAGTGACGAAAGATTTTTTAAACTTATTCCATAAGTAGCTAAGTTTTATGGAAGAAAGCATACTATAATAGTAGGCTGTGATTGTTTAATCCAAAAACCAATGAAAGCTTCAATTCATAATTTTAAAAGGTTTTAATCGTACTTTAAAAATTATGTTTGAATATGTTACTTGATTCGATGACCTGTAATTTACAATATTTGTTTTTGAAAACGTGTAAGTGTTACGAAAAATGTTTAATAAGTTAATTGCATTATATTAAATATTATAGATAGAATGTTTGTCACTGCGCAGATAAAATCCACCTCTCGTAACAGAATTTCGACATCATCAATGATTTAAGTTTTAACATATTATGTTGAATTCCTAATGGAACAAGCAATTTTGCTTAGACATTTTCATTTATCTGAGTGGTTAAGCAATTCTGCAGAACAAATTATTGCAGTTATTTATGCAGATCGTCTATATGCCATTTTTACTTTGTTTGGAAAATCATACTGACGATTGTAACTCCACATTATCTAAAAATATTGTATAATACGCTAAAAATTGAACAGAAAGCAATTTGTAATTTTTTCTGATTAACGAATCACTGCCACTATAAAAAATTTTTTACAAATCTCAGTTATTTATTACAATAATTGTAGCAAACCTTATATAAATGACCAGAGGAAAAAGTTCTTCTTAATAGTATAATAGCTATCCTTGATGTGCATTTATAAATGAGAGAATTAGTATCAATATTTCGAAAATTAACAGATAAAACTAAAATCAGAATGAATTCTTCTTTAAAAACTGTCCTAATAATATTATTCTAAGTAACAGAAGAATCGATTTATAACAAGACACACGAAAATCTAAAGTTTTTGTTTTTTGGGAATAGCTCAAAAACTATATATGCTACGTCCACCTTTTATTTTGAATATTATTCAAGGTCTACTGCTTTACCCCAATATAATTGATCTTGGACTTCTTACCTTTTTCGAAATCGAAATAGTGAGCCTGGAAATTGAACAACCCGGTATACAGGATGCTGAAAATAGGCGTATTAACTCGATGGTACGTTGTTAAGGGATACTCCTTGAGTATGAAAAAAGTAAAAAAAAATCTGTTATATTTTGGAAGATTTTTAAAATTTTGGATTTTAAAATTTCTTGAGTTTCTGTTTGTTAATTAACAAAATTATTTACAAGTATTTACATTCATACTATTATCTTTAAGTGGGTAATGTTTTTCTATCCCAATACTGAATATTAAAGAAATTATAATCAAACCTTGGGCTCCCATATTTCCAGAAATATAACACAACGCATTATTCATTATTTTTTTCATACTCAGGGAGTATCCCCTAACAACCTACCATCGAGTTAATACATTTTTTAGCACCCTATATACAGCTTAAATAATTTTTGAATTTCACCGTTGAAGCGGTAAGAAATACGAGTGGGTTAATTTCAGGCAATTACGTGTTAAGCAATAATTTAAAAAGAAATCAGATCTAGTTAACTTAGTTTTGTCTTTATCATGGAAAGAGAAAGCAAATTGAGCCCACCTTCTCTATTAATGGTAATTTTTAAATATGTCATAACTTTCTGAACTTAAAATTGTAAGGCTGTGCTTAATAGATCAATATCTGGTAACCAAAGAAAAGTATTCGGATACAAGTGTGCTGTACTTTTATATTGTAAAAATCACTCGTATCTCGCATCCGTTGCAAGTAAAAGCATTTGTATCTGAACCCAGTACTCGAACACATTTTTCACCTGTATCTGTATCTTGCTCTGCTAATTACTAAGTCGGTCTTGGAATAGCCGAAGGCGCTCTAAGTAGTGCTTCGCTTTAAAGGAAACCAATCAAGTTAAATCCCGGTAAAGAAGATGAGAGATAAAGTATTTTTATTGTTTCCACCGATTTGTGTTTCGTGTCGCTGTCAGCACTGCTCAATCCGCCCTTGTAAGGCTTACATCGATTAGCTTAAACTTTACAGTATGGCTTCTGAAACCACTTTGGTGCTGTTTAAATGCTTTTAAAGGCGGCAATAATGTTGATGATCTTAACTCTACCCTTTGCGATAAAGTTATTAGCCCCGCGAAAGTGGTAATTCTACAATTAGCTGAGAAGGTGCAATTTGCATCGAGCTGCAGTTGTAGAGTAATGGTTTTAGAATAATTTTTTTTTCAAATGGGGAAACTGTGTAAATCACACCAGAAATTGGAAATGCTTTGAGTGGAGTCTTAAGTGATCGCATTCTTAACAATGTCAGAAAAACAATAACCTCTTGTGTACGCGGGTATAGACTTCAGTGTGAACATATTTAAGCAAAGAATTAGGTAGTCTTTGATTTAAGTTAAGAGTTCAATTTATTAAAATTAATGTTATGAATTGTTACTTCCTATTTTTGGTTTTCATTATTTACGTTTTAAGTTTACAAGTCTTTTTAATTTTTTTCCACTGCACTTGCTGATTATCAGTTATAATTTACCAAGAGCAGTGATAATCACCCACAATAATTTTGACAAATAACAACCCGAAAGTGCGTTGCCTAGAAATAACCCGAGGCGAAGCCGCCGGTTATTTCTTAAAGGTACCGCACTTGAGGGATATTATTTGTCAAAATTATTTATCACGGGCCGCGGTGAATTCGGGAAGATAAGTTCTTAAATAAATTAATAATTTTTATCAACAACAGTGTGTAAAATTGGCTTTTAGTTGGCAGTTTTAAGTTTGTAAAACGACTGTTTAATAACATGTTTTCATTAGTTTACGTTGTCAGTAGTAACGTGTTTAAACGATTTCATTAGGCACGTTGTCAGTAGCAATGCGTTTTAAAAATTTTAAAACACGCAAAATTACGACCGGTTGCTGGTAATCCTAATTTAAATAATTTTTTTTACCGTGTTTTCTAGATTTTATCGTAGATAAAATATTGTACGATACACATGCATAAAGCTTGTGATTAAAGGGTAGCTTTACGCACTTGTATCGTAAATTACTATTACCAAAGTGAGAAACCATTTTTCTGACAGATTAATTTGACACTTCATTATAATAATATGTTGGTGGCACTGTAAGTCTATGTCAAATTCGAGGTTATTAGGTTAGGTTTTGCGTCAGTTTTGACACAGACTGATGCAAAACCTAACCTGCTAATCTCGAATTTGACTTAGATTTACAGTGCCACCAACTTGTCATAGGATACTACTGAATTTTAATTCGGTAGTTTTCATGGGAATTGAAAATCACCCTAGGGTCGTTTTCAGCTATAATATCCCAAGGACAGTGATAATTCCGAAATAATTTTATTGCAGTTTCCAAAAACACGTTGCTTGAAAACAGCCCGACGCCAGCGGCTGTTGCCTAAAAGCAACGTGCTTGAGGTTAATGTTAATACTGTTCATTAACGGATTTTTATGGCTCAATATTTAGATAATTTAGATACCTAAATGATATTTTAGAATTTTCTAACAATGAAGCATATGAAATTTATTTAAATAAAACTCATTAAATACTTCTGTTTACAAAGAGTATTAGGTCGCCATATGAAACTGAAATAATATACAGGGTCCGGCAGCGATGCGAGGGTGGAAGATATTTCTAAAACTATGAGAGTTATAAATATTGTGTATATGAAAGTTGTAGGTATACCTCGACACTCGGTAAGGGTATAAGAGGTGAAGACTAAGTAAGTAATTAAGCAAGTTGTAGTTAGGAAGGTGATTCACATTACTAAAATACTTTTGATTGTACAGGGTGGCTCAATAAAGTGTGGCGCATCAAACTTACTTTCTTTTAATGGAATGCCTTATATTTGGGTAGCTTAGAAGTTTTGCATTGAAATACTAATCATTTATGGGTCTAACGGCAATAGTTTTGGAGAATGCTGAACTTCAAGCGGCTGCTATAAGTAACAGAAGACAATTGGACGATGGAAAACGTTACCAGAAAATTATGTTTTTCGTGAACTACCTTTGGAGTGTAAAATGTTGGCTCTGGGCACTAATGCTATACAAGGTGCTCAACATCTGCAAATTTAATAATTTCGATTTTTTTTTCTAATGGCTTAAATTGTTTTTTATGTTCAAACACGCGTATCTCAAAAACGGTTGAATTTGGAGGTATGAAGTAACATATCAAATGAAATCTCATTAAAAGGGCTTTTTAAAAATACCAAAATATACAAGGCGTTCTATTTGAAAAAAATCGGAATTATTAAATTTGCAGATGTTGAGCACCCTGTATAGCAGTAATACCGATACAATAATAGTAGAAATATTGCAATTTACGTAAAGAAAGAGTACATTTACAACCCTATAAAGCTAATAAACAATCTAACGCAAGAACTGCTGATTGTGATTGCAGCTATCTATGTTCCTAAATTAAATTCTGTTGTAATAGGAAAATATCGCGTTCCAACAATTTAATTGAGAAGGCAAAATACATTTTTCGATAAAATGCAAGACGTTCTTGAAATAACTCTATCGACTTATCCATATACAAAAATTATTGTTGCCGGAGATTTTAATTTAAATTTTTTGGATAGCCTGCGTTTTACGAATAAACTTAAAAGCCTTTTTGCCGTCCTACGGTCTTCGACCTGCTATCGACGAAGCAATTAGGTAATCTGCAGGTTTGGATAATATTTTTATAAATAAACACAGTTTAGTATTATGAAGCACAAGTTTTTAAATCGGAAATATCGGACCAGGACGTAGCATTTTTACAGTACGATGTGAAAAATTGTAAATTGACATTTGAGAACTGCAGTAAACGTTATCGAAAATTTTTATAAGAAAATATTATTTACTTTAAATATTTACTATATAATGAACACTGGAAGGATGCCTTAAATAAAAATTCCAGTTGAAACATGTTTACTATATTTCGCGATATTTTTACATATTATTTTGAACTCGCTTTTCCGTGGACAACTACTGCAATCAAAAGAAAAACACGGACGCTTGGATGACCCTCCCCGTACTGCAGGAAGCCAAAAACAAATTATTATTTCTTCATAATTTGTCAAAGCAGTACCAAAATACAAACGACAGATAGATAAATACCACAAGTTACTATGTTTACGTGTGTGTTGTGCATTCA
Organism: Agriotes lineatus; assembly: GCA_940337035.1. Lineage (NCBI taxonomy): Eukaryota > Metazoa > Arthropoda > Insecta > Coleoptera > Elateridae > Agriotes > Agriotes lineatus. The sequence goes on from CALNHX010008789.1 coordinate 54,689, forward strand.
ATTGAGAAGTGCTATCTGGAAGATAGCAACAGATCCAAAGAGCTTTTTTGAGGGGATTGGAGATTTCAACCAGCCAGTTACTGTTAGCTGTCCTGCTTCATTTGCAGAGGGGATTCTATAGGTTGCTGATCAGGTTACTCTAAAGCGAAGCTAAGATCAGTGTTTGTTTAATAACTTTTACGAACAACTTTTGGAATACTTCAAGAATATTTAAATTGTGTATTTAATATTAGTGAACTTGTATTTAGAACTAAGAGTTACAATTAATTATCTAAATTTTAATAGTGTTCTGAGTACTCGGCGATTTTAGGCAATTATATTTAGAAATTATACCTTTTGGATTTAAGCTAAGATTGGGAAATGTAAATTAAGGATTTTGGGTTTTAAATAACGATTAAAAGTAATCCAAAACAAACTAGACTATCCTTACGTCATTGAAAAGTCAATAAATATATCTGAATGTTATTAAGATATTTAGAATATCAGTAAAAGACCTGAAAGTAACTATAAAATTACTTTATAGTAATCAAATATTTAAACAATCAGCTATACTTGTTATTACGAAGCACCATTCAGCTGAGGATAAAGAGTATTCATTTAATTGTACTGACTAGCCGGAGCAATATTTAAAATAATTAGAAAGATATACCATGACAATCTTTGTATGTCAAATATTGACATTTGTGAGGTAAGTTATTATTTTAATTTATCATATAAATAAGTAATTCAACACCTCAAGTGGGGGTAAATATTACAAACGGTACCTACAAAATAGAGCGTTAGTTGACGAGACAAATTTTCTCTAAAGTTTTAAGCTGAATTCAAAAATGTAATAATATACCGCGTGTTCTATTTAAAATAGGAGTTAATAAAAAAAATAGAAAAATAAAACAAAATAAACCCATTTTAGAAGTATTCAACTGGAAAATCACCTATCTCACATCAATACACATTAAAAGTGTAATAAAAATGTAAAGTTTGAAAAAATCGTTGAAGCCGATTTTGAAAAAACCGCAAAAACTGAAAAATCACAAGAGTAAACCCCTACTTCCGGTTATGCGATTTTCTTCAAAAGCTTGCTGTCGCATCTAGATAGTACACAAAACTTATATATGAAGTTTCAACGCCATATATTTTTTCGTTTTTGAGAAATTCTGTTCACAGACTGACAGACTGATACACATATAGACAGACAGGCAGACCAATGAAGAAAAAATATGTTTTTTAGGATCAAGAGACTCTAAAACGTGAAGATCTGTTGAAAACTCAATTTCGAATTTTTGGGGTGATTCCAATACTTCTATCGTAAAAGGAAGTAAAAACAGGAAAATAAACAATTTATTAATCGAGCGCCAAATAAAATTCTGCGCAATTATTAATAATGAATTGGGCAGAGAAAACAGAATATCCAACGTTAATCATGTTTCCGCTAGCGAAATGGACAATTTTTACAAATTACAAATCTTCTAAATAATCTGAAACATTCTAATCTATCAGCAGAAGATATGTTACATCTACATCGCAACAGTAATCCTAATAGCGTATTTATTTAAAGTACAGGCGCAAAGAAATTACATCCATTATTAAGGAATTTAAAAATAAGCGAACTTGCGACTTATATAATAGGTACGTAGTATACATTCTTAAATTTGTGACATCTGAAATAGCGTATCCACTGGCCCAAATTATAAATTGCTGTGTAGAAGAGGGGCATTTCCCAGAAGAACTTAAAAAAGCTAAAATCTTGCCTGTGTTTAAAAAAAGCGACAATACTGATCCTTCGAACTGCAGTCCGATAGCAGTTCTCTCGACCTTCTCCAAAGTGTTCGAAAGATCCTCTTTAACACATTAACTTCATTTATAGATAAGAATAGCATCATTTCAATCCAGCAATTTGGTTTCAGGAAGAACCTTTCTACTACAGATAATAA